>KN838600.1:62450-169030 GCA_000827195.1 Laccaria amethystina LaAM-08-1 | reverse complement strand
TTTTTTTCTATGTCCTTTTTTTCAAAAAAGGGTCCAAGTAGTTTAGGTGTAGCAATTAATAAATGCCAGTATGATGGAGTGGTAGTGTGTTTTTTGTCAAGTAGTCTGGGGTTCAATCATTGAGCACCATGGAACATCAAAGAAAATTCCTACACATCAAATAAATATTTCTTTGCCTGAGGCAACCATTTTCTAGAGAAGTACTTTATTTTTAAGTGTCTTACTGTGGCAGAAAAGTCCTAAATTCTAATTTCGAAGCACTATCAATTTTTTCTTTGCCTGCAGCACCCCATTACTATTCAAAATAATTCCCCTCAGCCATCTTGAGGGCTTAAATGTCACTCTCTTAATTTTGTAGCCTGCAGGCCTTGTAACCATCTAACAGTAACTGGCATGAGGGATGCCAGAATTATTCATTCAGACCTAAAGCTATTTAAAAGAACATGTGGTTTCCCCTCAGACTCTTTCTACTCATATTTTACTTTGTTACTCTTGCACATTTCATTCCTAATGTACCTATGGCATCCCCAAGCTATCACAAGAGTTGTACTTGGGATTGTATCACTACACTTTTCTTCTTTATTCCTACTCATGCTTGCCACTCTATGACTTACAAATTCACCCATTCCTATTTAAAGAGTGTCTTCATATAAAATGTGCCCTATCTACAATTTTTGCAAGCCTGCAGCGCCTCCAATCTACAAAGGAGTTGCAAAGGGGCAGAGTGGATGTGTCACAGAGTGACCTCGGTGTGTGAATGATGGCTTATGTCTGTTTTTGGACGACCTTATGTCTGTTTTTGGTCATGTCCAAAAGCGGGCATAAATTATGTCCAAATATGGACATAAGGTGTCCCAGACACGGCACCAGAGCCAATTAGCGTTGCCAGAGCTCGGCTCAGCTCGGCTCCCCCTCAGCTTTGCCCAAAGCAGAGAGTGTGGGAGCTTGGAGCTGTCAAACGATGGCTTGAGTCACCGCTAGCTAGCTCAAGCCATTTAATTGTGTCCTAAAATGGAAGGTAGCAATATTTAGTGTTTTCAACGAGTTCTCCACTGCAAGTCTGGAAGAAATTTCTGTTAAAAAGTGTTTTGAATATATTTGTATCAAAAATATTCATTTGGTGGCTTTCTACATAGTGCTGTCGAGCCAGTGAGGTCAGGGGAGTTTCAGTGTGACATCAGAATGTCACAATCACACAGTGTGACAACATATTCAGCAGGCCGACATTTCACAGAAAAGAGGTTGTAATTCTATTCCATTTGAGTAGAAAACTACACTACTGTAGTAGTATTTGATACCTATAATGTCTTTTAGATACAGAAAAAAATGGGATTTGTCAAATCTAAGACATTTTCCCAATTAGGTATGGAGCTGTCCCTTCCATGGCTTAGCCGTGGCTAGAGCCGGTTATCCAATGCAGCTCCAGGGTTGTTGCCGCTCAGCTCAGCTTGGCTTCCCATGGCTCAAAAGCCATGGCTCAGCTGAGCCGAGCCAAGCTCCAGCAACACTACAGTTGTGGACAAGCAAAGCCCACTAAAAAAAATTGCTGACATAGCACTTCCTTTTTGAGTATCTGGAACAATGTGTATTAGTTAATTGAAGCTCCTGGTCAAATTTCAAGGAGATTTACCGAGCCATCCTTGAGAAAACGTCTATTTAAGGAAATGGTCCCTGAAATTATGGCGAAAACCCTAAAAGGAAATAGAAAAATCTGAAAAAATGCGTAATCGCTTCCTTTCGATAAACGGAGTGCGTCCACCACGTTTCAAAGGGTTTCATCGAGTGGTTGGCCCACAATAAAATCTCGAAAATTGACGGTATACACTGATGCCTCCAAAGAAGAAAATCAAACACAACATTTCTGGTCTTCGAAATCAGTAAAAGCCCAGCGCAACTGCTTTTGCGCTAAATGGGCACCAGTTTGCCCTTTCAAGAATGATAATTGCTGCATGGCATGTCTTCTCAGTAAGCAAGAAGGTTTTGCTAACCAAATTTCTGTTCTTTATTGCAAACTTTATTCTGATTCTACTCTATGATATTGGGGATAGGATAAATGCTGATATCGACAGGTGGACAAGAATATGTACTTTCCAACAGGCAAAAGATGCCGCCTCAGAAGCACTTGTCCCGCTGAGGTGATCCGGCGATTTATCAACCAATCGTGGCTGTGGATGTCAGCTTATTGCATTGGATTGACTGGGGAGGCTGCCCAGTAGGCTGTGTGAAAGCAAACAGGGCACCGCAGCATTTGAAGACTGCAACGATGCCTTTAGATGCAGTTCTCAACTAAATTTCGTACATTACATTTACCCCAAAAATTTGGCTGTTCCTAATTAGTCGTGGGAAAAACTTCGGAGGGGGTGTTTTCGACGTCTTTTGAAAAACTGAGTAAGATTCTGAAAAGATCTCGCAATTTCATCGAGTTTTCAGCCAGATAAGCAATTGGTGGACTTTGCTTGTCCACGACTGTAGAGCCAATTAAGGAGTCTGGTTGCATGTCAAGTGTGATTACATAAGTAAACGAGGTGAGGGTATGGATATTCGTACGGATGCATCGCGTACGAAGGTAAGCGAGACAAGACCTAGCAAGACCTCTGATATAATTATAGTTGATTTTGATTATAGACCAGTCCTATCTGACGTGTACATGTCAGGAGAAACCGAGGACGCGGAGACGTCAGCCTACCTGAACGCTGTTAACATCGATATCTATTGCGTCGCAGAGACTGGCACTGCCACAGAATCGCCAGTAGCGACAACCAAAGGACGATCTGTGGATGTTTCACAGACAATTTGGACGTCGACCGTGACTGGTTCTGGATTTCGATTTGGGCTGATCTTATCTTCATCGGATTCGATCTCACAGCGCAGGGGAACAGTATCTGCGAGATGACCTACATCCCACATAGTATCACAAGAGGGTTTAACGACGTTCACCCGTCTTACAAGGGTCTCCAAAATGTTCCGTTTTCAAAGCCTTAGTTTACAAAAGACGTTTTGTTCACGGCTTTGTATTGACCCTCGGGGGTGAGTTTCAACCATCGAACATAGTCCCATCCATTCGAACACCCATGTTTTGTTTAACGTCCATTCCCAAAAGTTTCATTTTACCAGCCTAGTACGTCATCGAGAGGAGTTTGGTGGGTAAGGGTTGGAACTTACCTCTATTCGTTCGTGTTGCACTTTCCTGAGCTGCATCAACTGCTCTTTGCTCATGTAACTATCATGTTCGATTGGTTTGCGTTTATGTGCACCCGTTATTGCTTTCATGTCAGCCTCTGGGTCGTAGGAATCATCCGGGGGAGGGAGGTATTCGCCCTGGCGAAGGGCGGACATGCGCTTCTCATAAGCTTCCATGTTATAATACTTCTCGTGGGGTAAGGTCGCTGAACGACGAGGAGCTCAAAATACTTGTTTAAAATGGTATAAGAATTGCATACCTGTATTGAAATCCTCGACAAACCGAGAAAACTCCTTCTTTTGCTGGTCTTTCGTGATAGTCTCCGGATTAATTTTTCGCTCCTCGACAAGCCATGTGTAGAACTCATGAGTTCTCGTGAAAATACTGGGATAAATCACCAACTTGTCAATCAGATGTGAAGAGGCTAGAGATAAGCTCACTCGGATTCAGAAATAATGCCATATTTGCCCCAATGGGGAGCACTTGTTCCAGTGCGTTTCTTCTACAACGACGAAATTATAGGCATATTTTTTAAATACAAAGAATAAACGCGCCTTTTCTCGTTTCTCTTTCTTTTCACGTTTTTTCTCCCTCCTCCTTTCCTTACTCTGACTACGCTTCCCATCCTTATGTTTCCTCTTCTCTCTCTTCCGTTTAGAACTGGAGTCGTCAGAGTCTGAAGAGGTCAACACAGAGCAGTCTCGCTTTTTCTTCTCCTTGCGTTCAGGTGAGGGCGACCTAGACCTCTTCCTTCGATCTTTTGATCTTGAACGCGACCGGGAGTCATAGCGCCGCGAAAATTTGGCTGGCGGACTTCTACTTATGGTCCTTCGGCGAGTTGGCGGCAATGACCTTTGGCGTGAACGAGGAGGGGAGCGACGCCTGTCTTCTCTCACATTGTCACGGGCACCGTGTCGGTCATCTCGTCTTCGAGGAGACCTCGAGGGTGAACGAGACCTTGACCTTAAAGTAATTCTTTCTCGGGGCATGATGATTGTGGGTGAGTTGGACCAGTTGGACTCAAGTGTGAGATTAGAGTTACGTAATCTCAGGGACTGCATTGCAGAGGGTTCCGATGAGTTTGCGGTCTACGCTCTGAAATTTCAGTTATTCTCCTTGTCGATAACTTTTTCTTCTGCTTTCTTTCTCTTCTTTATATGGCAGCAGTGGCTTCAACATCATATATCCTGCCACAAGCAAGCCAAAGAGCAGCAATTTCCACCTTCATTGCCTCCACTGGTACCCCGATGCAGGATCAGGAAGTTTTCGACGAGCAATATGCCTCTTTGTTCTGTAGGGCTCTCTATGACTACGAGGCGCAGGATGCCTCTGCCCTTTCGTTTCGAAGAGGTGACATCATAGAAGTCCTTACGCAGCAGCCGTCGGGCTGGTGGGACGGTTTATTGGGTGATGAGCGTGGATGGTTCCCTTCCAACTACGTCACTATAATTTCCGATGAAGAGGCGGAGTTGGCTTTCTCTGGCTCAGAATTTTCCAATCCTGAGAATTCGGTTCAGGAGGCACAGCAGGACACTTCTATGGTCGACATGTCTATGATGCGGGGAACCCAGGCGGAGAACGAAGAGTGGTTGGACAACGAACTTTCATATCGAAACGGCTCACATACTAAATCTGAACACGCGGGTCGGAATGCGACGCAGTCCAGTGACTTTTGGATGCCCGAGGTCACTCCTGACGGCCAGGTAAGGATATCACCAAACCCCCCATCGTTGGACATTGAACTTATGGCTATCCCAAGATATATTATGTCAATACACATACTGGCGAGCGTTCCCGTGATCTACCTCAGGAGACAGAAGATGAAGCTTCAGATGGTGACCTGGCTGGCCTGACGTCCCAGTCCAGTTCCCGGTCTGGCACTGCTGCTGGCCTCGCCTTTGGGCTCAGCGGCTCAGAGGCATCCGGAAGTACACAGGATCTTTCAAGCGTCGATGAAGAGCGGTCGAGTGGGACACCTGAACCATGGGTACGAAAACTAGCAGATGACAGGATCTCACGTTATTACTACAACAAATCAGATGGCCGGGTGCAGTGGACACGGCCATACGCTCAAGTTCCTGGCGCCTCAGTGTCTAATCACACTGAAACGTCTTTATCGGAAAGTTCTATCCAGCCGACTGAGGGCTCAAGGCTCAGTGTTTATTCAGACGACTCGGACGTCCAGCCATTTGACCACCTTCGAACTTCTCGACCTCGCCATGGAAATGGTACTGAAAAGCAATCAGAGTCGACAACAAGGGCGGGGCCTACGCAAAACAACGGCTTGGAATTAACTTCTGCTGAACGGATTGCTAAATCTTTGCAGCAAACCCTAGAACCCCCACCTCCCGAGTTTATTACCGATTTGTCCGCTTTAGCGAAGAGTGCGATTCAAGCGGTTGTCGACAACGTTCAGACAGGTGGAGGATTCAGACGAGCTGAAGATGATCAGAGAATGGACGAACTCATTCACGGAGCAGTTCTTGCTGTCAGAAACCTTCTATACATTTCAGCAACCCCAACTGGACACATACCGAGCAATGTCTTTCCTCGAGATGGACGCGAAGCAAAACCGTCCTCACAATCTCCGCTCAAGCCTGCTCAACGGAAGGTCACTGCAACGCTATCCAGATTGGTTTTGAGCGCTCGAGCCATGCAGTATGATTCCGGATGCCAGCTTGCCGATACCCTAAATCGAATTGAAGCTGATGCGGAGGAGCTCGAACGGGCGGTTGTCTCATTTGTACTCGAAGTGCAGCGCACACAGCATACAGCTCCAACGAGTGTGGATTCTAAATTACCCAAACGGCTGCAGGGGGTATTTACAACCGCCAACATCGGCTTGGGACTTGTTGGGGCCGGGGCCGCTGGCAGTTGGAAAGGTTTTGGTTGGGTCTCTTTCGATGAGGCTGAAGCTCCTCGAAAGGTGTTGGGTACTGAGGTGGTTGTCGAGATCGGGTCGTACCTTTCACGGTTGGAGAGCGGAATCTCCACGCTTGGACAGGCTCTTAGATTGTCAAAAGAGGATTCAGGTGCGCGACCAGATATTAGTATCATGCTTTTCTCAGCCTTTGATTGCTGTAGTGGATCAAATCCGTCTCCGGGTTCAAGAAGTTGTCACTCAAATTTCAGCTTTCCTCACGTTGGTGGCTGATATCCATGTTGCCAGGCATGTTGACATTGACGGCATACGTCAAGGCGGTGCTGTTACGAACGATCACTATTCGCATTCGGTTGATAATGCCCGTCGTCTAGTGAGGACGCTAGAAACTGCTCTTCAGGTTGTTTATGACGATACTTCTGCATTACTTCTCACCGCACAAGCTCTTCCTGGTCCTGAAACAAGTGCACCTCGAGGTGAACGGGAATCGGCCTTTGACCTCCTGGACACCCTTTCTTCATCGCTTAAGTCGAATTTGAGCCTTGTAAAGGGAACTATCGAAGCTCTGCTGGCAGTTGGACATGAACAGGCGGACGTGGCTCAGGGCGATTACAATGGTTCCATCGAGTGGCGAATGTCACGCCTTAGCGTCATTAACAACCAATTCGGAGGCGCGCTACGTGCCGACTCGAAAGGAACGGACGCATGTGATGAGAACGAAGATGTTGTTGATATGGAAGTTGCCTTCAACAGGCCTGGTTTGAAGAAACAGCGATCTACTACCGATTTCTCTTACGACTCCCATCGCACTCTTTCCAACGGCGGTGCAGTCCATGCTGCTGCGCAAGATTCGGAAATATCTCACGATCAAACGTTGGTGTCGCAGTCAGCTCCCGACCTTCGAGACGATTTTAGAGATGTTGATGGTGGCCCGTTATTCGATGATGATCGTGAGTGCTGAACAATTTTTTGCTTGGTCCTCCCTACTGAAGGCATATAGTTCCTACCACCAAAGTTCCTCGCGCAGCTGGAGCAAACAAACTTCAGAGACTTTTAGGAGACGAATACGCAGACAAAGTTGCTGCTGATCTCCAGCCGTGGTATCTCCGACCCAATTACACCCCCTCGGACATCCTCATCGAACCCGATGGCTCTGTTCGTGGCGGGACCGTTCCTGCTCTGGTGGAACGATTGACCGCTCATGAGCAAGCAGGTAAGACTAGCCCATCCTTGGTGAATTTTGAACTAAAAAGCTTTAGACACGACCTTCACCAAGGCGTTTCTCATGACTTACAAGTCTTTCACAACGCTCAATGAATTGTTTGACATCTTGGTTGACCGCTTCCGTATTCAACCCCCAGAAAATTTGACACCTACTGAACACGAGGAATGGGGCAAGTTGAAGCAACATGTCATTCAAATGCGGTACATGTTCCCTGATTGGCTTCGATGTGACCCCTCACCATTTTTCCTTCGGGCAGAGTCATTAATACGCTCAAATCTATGGTTGTCGATGACGGTGTTCTTGATAAAGAAGATGCCTATATCCTCGATCGTATGAAAGAATTCATATCGTCAGAGGAGGTATCGCGCTTCGCTGCTGCAAAACAACTAATGAACACCATTGAGAGAGCAGTTCGTTTTCTCCAGCTTCAGAGCAATCACACGCTCACCTGACATCACCGTAGCAACGCGGAGGTGACGGGGTGAAAACCTTAGTGAACACAAGTTTAGGCCCACCGCCTGCACCAATCTTTCCGAAAACAAACAAGAAATTGAAACTTCTCGACATCGACCCCTTGGAACTAGCGAGGCAATTGACCATCATGGAAAGTCTGCTTTATCAGAAAATAAAGCCAATGGAATGCCTTCAGCGTTCTCGCGAACAGAAGACCGAGCATGTAGATAATATTACCACAGTCATTCAAACCAGCAATCGGGTATGTCATGAGCTTTGGTTTCAAAATAGCTGGAACAGACTTTTATTAGATTGCATGCTGGGTTGCTGATGCCGTTCTCAGCAAAGAAGATGCTCGGAAGCGAGCGCAAGTCGTGAAGCATCTCATCAGTGTGGCGGACGTAAGCATTTTCGGAATGCCTCCACTCTCTTACTGAATCCTGATGTTTAGCGATGTCGAACATTAAACAACTTCTCAAGCATGATTGCCATTACCTCAGGCCTCAATACGCCTCCTATTCGGCGTCTGAAGAGGACATGGGAACAAGTTAACCCACGATTTATGGCACAATTTGGTGCTTGCGAAATGACAATCGACAGTAATAAAAACTTTACCAAGTATCGCCAACTGATGGCGTCGGTAACTCCACCATGTGTTCCGTTTATTGGTAAGAAACTTCAATCTTTCTATTGCTTACATTCACCCTTTTTGTCATAGGTGTCTTCCTCTCGACCCTGCAATTCATTCAAGACGGGAATCCAGACAATTTGCCCGGTGGGCTCGTCAATTTCCGTAAACGACAGAAAGCTTCGGAAGTCATCAGTGACATCAAACGTTGGCAGGCCCAGCCATTCAACTTTCAACACCTTCAAAGCGTCCTCGCTTATATCGAAGAATGTTTGGCTTCCTACAATGATACGAAAGCTTTGAGTGAACATTTCTGGGCCCGCAGCTTGGAGAGAGAGCCTAGGGAGCGAGAGGATGAGAAAATGGCACGGCTGCTACAGGAAAGTGGTTTCCTGTAACCACTTTTGCAATCATGATAGTGTTCTGTTTCTTCAGACCTTTTCAGACCGGCTCTAAGTACGGGGACTACTTATACAACAACTGTATTATTAGGATGTAGACTGCTTGTTACCGATGCATGTTAATGTATTCTTATTTTGAGTGTTGCTGGTTTGCTGATCTGTATTCCTATCTTCTTTTGATACAAAGTTCACACCCTGTGCACAGTTGTTGAACGTCGAGCCCCACAGCGCACACCTTCACCCAGTTCATTCGGCTCAAGCTGACTCCATTCCCAACTCTGCCAGTCTTGGACCAGAACCGTTCAAATGTCTCATGAAGACGACTCTTTTTTTGAGAGGGAACGTGACAGGCTCTCTCGTGAAATCACGTCCGTAAGTCCAGCCACTTGATCTACTTTATGCATTGGAATTCATTCGATCCAGGGCTTTGAGGAGTTGCTTTCATCGACGAATGTCTTGAACCGCAAACTCGAAGAAGTCTTGGGCATGTCTAAGGAATATACAACGATTGCATCACTGTGGCACACCTTCTATCGCCTTATGCAGAATTCAGGCCAAGATAGCCCAAGCTCTGAAGAACGACATCCAGGACTTCCTGGTACTGGAGGTCATATTGTCGCAGGAAATTGATTCTGAGTGGAAGATTGAGAGTGCTATCTACGTAACCAGCAAACTAATTAACCACACTCCTCGTAGGAACCACCTTGCGTGCTTAATTTACATGCGCTGATACATCAACTACACTATAATAGAATTGCAGAACGAGAAAAAGTCCACGATCAAATTATTATATATCAGCCCACGCTGCCACCTAGATTTCACGGTCCAGTCAGTAGACATTCACGCGGCCAAAAACTGAGGGGCTCGCTTACCCAAGAAAATCCATTAAATTCTGCCTGGTCTTTGGACGACAGCTGCCCGTGTACAGGGGTAAGGGTAGGTTGTTCTCGAGTGAATTCCTCGTCGAAATTACTAGTATCGGCACTCCCGTTCTGTGTTCGTCTGCATTGAGGATGGGTTAAGTGTAACCAAATGCACAACTCACAATTGTTGGGAAGTACGGGGGAGGGATGCGTTTGTTTAGAACATCATCGAAATTTACATCCTTGAAGAAAGGCTGCTTTTTGATTTCCTCTGCGTCCTCCTTCCCAGAGCCAAGGCGGCGCGTTGGGTCTCGGGTCAACAACTAGGTTGATAGGTCAGACCTGAGAAAGGCTGGTCATCCACACTCTACCTTTTGCAAGATTGAGACAGCATCCCTGGGCATGGTGATAGGATACAGAGGCTCATCCTCAAGGATGGCGTCGAAGATTTCGTCTTCGTCGTCCCCACGGAATGGGGATTGCCCAAGAAGCATCTCGTAGGTTAATACGCCGAAGGCCCACCAATCAACGGCACGGCCATATCGTTGTTCGAGTAGAATCTGCGAAAAGCAAAGGACATTGAGCCAGCTGAGGGGATAGGTGGGAAAGAGATATCACTTCTGGTGCCATGAACTCGGGAGTGCCGCAAAAGGTGCTTGTCGTTTGGCCGTACCACATTTCTTCCTTACACAAACCATAGTCGGCAACCTTGACGTGCCCATCAAGAGTAAGCAAGATGTTATCAAGTTTCAAATCCCTGATATGTGATTGAGTATTACCCTTTCTGTTTTCTGTGTGTTCCTTACCGGTATATGATTCCGTTTGCATGGAAGTACTCAAGTGCGAGGAGAACTTCCGATGCATAGAACTTGGCTTGTCGGAGAGAAAATTGCTTCCGTTGGATGTGCAACATTAGATCTCCACCGCTGACATACTCCATTACGAAGTAGACACGCGTTTCGGTTTGAAAGCAAGAGTGAAGACCAAGTAAGAATGGATGGCGTTCACGAGCAGCAGCCAGAAATACACGTTTCTCGGAGCGAGTGCTGCACAAAATTAGATTTAGTAACCGATGCTTGGATATTCTCACCTCTCGACTTCGTCGTTGTCAATTATAAACTCCTTTTTTAAAACTTTGATCGCGTAAAGGCCATTTGTCTTCTTTTCTTCAGCGAGCATGACCTTTCCGAAATTGCCTTTTCCGAGGACGGCCAAAAAGTTGAAATCATCTAGGCCAACCTTTCTCTTTCGCGTCTGCTGTCGAACAGGTTGTTGTTGCTGCAGTTGTTGGATACGCTGCGGCGGCGGCGGCGGAGGAGGAGTGGGTATAGTATTCTGGCGGTCAGGTGGCCGTTGCTGAATAAGTGTGGGTGAAGCGCTTGGTGGTTTCACTATGGGCACTTGTTGGAGTGGTCGGACAGGCTGCCAAAGATGCTCAATAATACAAAGGGACCGGAAAGAAGTACCACCACTGTACCGAATAACCATCGCTCCTGCTTGGATCATAAGCGCCTGGAGGGGGCCTCGACGGGAGTGGTGTTTCTTGTGGGTATCCAGGTGGTATTGGGACCCTTGCTCCAGGTGGAGGTTTTGAACCAAGGGGAGGGGATTGAACATACGGCTGCGAAGGTGCTTGATTATAACGAGGGTCTGAGGAGTATCGATCAGGTGTGGCAGGGAGAGACGTAGGTCTCCCGTATGCATCGACGGCGGGAGCTTCTGGAACAGAACCTATTTTCATACGATCGATAGCGTTTCCCATTTGTGAGTCAAGTGATGGAGATGTTGTATGAGAATATTCGGTATGCTGACGAGGACTTGGACGGGTTTGTGCTTTGTCGCCGCGAGCCCTGTTGATATCACGCCAGTTGCGAAGTAACTCATTCGCTGTTTCCATCGACATGCCACAGAAATCTGGAACTAGATGGGCGCAATTCGCGTGGCATGTAATATCGCACTCTGAGCATTTTCGTGCATTTTTACGCCCGAGAGGAAGCATATAACCACAATGGCAACACCAGTTTGCCCCAATGTTCGTAAGGGGTTCGAAACGGTGGGGAATACGATGGTTAATCTTCTCCCCGTCATCTTCCTAAAGTTGGTTTCTATTTTTGAGCGTGACTACAAGTAAAATTGATGATGACTTACCCCAGTATTGGATTTCGAGATACATTTCGTTACCACCTTCTCATAACATTTTTTATGGCAAGTATAGCGACAGTCTTCACATTGATATCCGAGGGCATTGAGCAAGAAATCATTACAGAAGGCGCATAACATGAGCTGGTAAAATTGTCGTTGGACGAATTTGTGGCCGTTCATTTCATGGACTTCGCCTTTGCGCTTGCGGACAGCTCCCTGTCGACCAAGTCCCCCAAGACCGCCGTCCAACGGACGTTTGCGCACATTTTCTTTGACTGGCCTAGATGTTAACCTGCGGAAAAACGAAGAAAGCGTGGAGTCGTACCGAAGTCCAGGTGCAAAGCAATTGCTCCTGCAGGCTCAACGGCGAACCAGGCATCAATGCCATCCGTCGTTGTCCGTGCTCCGAGTCCCATGGGACCTCCGTCTCCGTAATTGAGTGGCGCATTCATATCTCCTAACGTTGGTGACATGGGTGCATTCACGGCGCTGTCGCCTGGCATCGCTCCTGCCGTAACCCATCCACCCTGCCCTTCCATTCCTACTTTCTGGCGCCGCAGAGCATCGACCAAATCGGTGATTCGGATCCACAGAAGCCCGATGGGCACTGCGTGAGGCTCACTCGCTTGTTTGTCATAGACCACGATTTCAACCTCGTTAGCTTTATCGACGGTTATTTCGAAATCCTCATTCCACCGGTCAGTGCGGGAAGGGTGAGACCTGGCTAACTGGGTTCCTTCCACCTTAATAGAGACGTGTGTTTCAGTGATTTGCTTAGACGCAGAGCGTGATCTGGTGACGATGGGGGCATGGTCAAGTTCGCGAGCGCCTTTTACCGTTACATACAAAGTTCCTGAAAGGGGCTTCGAACGCAGTTTATCCTTGCGCTCCCCGCCATCATTGGTCGGACCATCTATGCAACCACGAATTCAGGGGTTATATTAGAAGGAAAAGCTCGACGACGCACCGTTTTCCTCATCTTCAGCAACATCGTCCAAGATATGCAAGTTCTTGTACCGTTTCAGAGCTGATTCGAGGAGCTGAATTTTCTTTTCACTTTCTACTCTCTTGCTTTCAGCATCCGCCTTTGACTTTTTATCGCCATCAGCTTGATATAGCTTTGCCATTTTGTCGATTCCTTGCTTATACTGCATCTCGACTTGGTGCTTAAATTCTAGTTGATGCAACATTCGAGAAATCTTCTTTGGGGTAAATGGGGTGTCCGCTTTGATCAGATCCAGATTGGTATACGTCAGTGCTTTTGCTGTCGAGGTTCCTTGAGCTGCCCGGCCCATAGAGTACCCTGCATCGGGTGAGGTTGAATAGCGACCACGACTCGTGGGATCAAACTCCTTGGGGGGCACCTGTGACACACAAAATTTGGGTTTCAGCAAATGAGGTGAAAGAAGTGAAGTTCGCTGGAACCTGGGGGGTGGATGAGCCTGTAAATCGCGAGGGATCATCTCGTTGCATTTGCTGTGCCTTCCTAGCTTGAAGTTCGCGAAGGGTATCTTCAAAATAAGCGAGAGAACGCTCAGTTTCCCTGATCTTGGCTTCATTTCGTCTAAGGACATCCTGATTTGTGGTAGCCTGGCGCATAAGCTGCGTTGCCTCCAAGATCTTGCGCTCCGTCTGGATATGCTTCCATGTGTCTGCAATCTTCTGGTCAAGCTCGGCGTTGCTCTGAAATCGGTCCATCAGCATCGAGAAAGAATCACTATTAAAAAAAGATCACCATAGCTGTCTACACAGTGATAATGACGCCGCTGGAAGCAGGCGACGATGACAGAAGGAACAAGAGATTAGCAGCGATGATAGAATTGAGGCTGCGCCTGAAGGGGCTGTGATTCAAAACTAAATATTTATTTCCACATATCAAAACGTTTCCTCCCATCTTCCACCGTTGCTCACTGATGCCCACTGTCGCTTTCAAGACCAGAATACGCGCGCAGTCGGAGTGCTATGCACTGACGTTGGATGTACAGCACCGCCTCGTTGCCGGGAAGCTGTCAAACGCTTTGGAAATAAGACCCTCACGCTCCTTAGATGAGCTGAATATTTATGGTGCTTCTAGCATTGCTATTTCACTTTCTGGGAAACTAGACGCAACAACGATATCAGCGGAAAAAATCGCATCTTCGCAAGTTGCTGACCATCTTGTCGATTATTTTCGGACTGTATGCATCGAGTACATTCCAACTTAGTGTCTTCGCGTAACTCGGTTTCTACTCAGAATGCCAACGAACTGGGCGTTACTGCTGTCTCCGACGTATATGTTGACGAGAAGAATGATACCCCAATATGTATGCTCCTTTGTCGAAAACAATTATTTCTCACTCACATGGTGCAGTACTGTTGACGCTCTCCCAACATTCAAAAACCAGGCTTGACTGCCTCCCTGTCCATCTAACGCTCGTTGGCGTCGACCTTAACTACAACTGGAAGGCTGAATGTTCTCCAACAACTTTACGAGAGAAGGACATACAGGGCAACAACCATCCTTTCTCTCGGCGATTATCACTCCCGTTTATCACACTCCTGGATAATGTTATAAGTCGATTCGTTACCTGGCAATTGGTTCGGTATGTGTTGCCTCAGAACCTATCACTTTGGTGCTAGTGACAGTTATAGTCGATATCCCCTGATTTTTGGCTCCTGGTGCAAGGTATTTTGTCTCGAAATTTGTATTTTACCTCTGACCACCGCATAGCAACTCTACACGGAAACTACATACTTTTCTCCCATCTTTTCTTCAGTCATGCAAATCCTTCAGCGCTCTCCTCATCCCGGTTTCCGAGACAGGTGCAAACAACTATTCAAGGTCATACTCTTCATGGGTCTTCGATCAAGCTCCCTAAAACCCTAATGGTGATAATTAGTTTATGCATTCACAAACAACAGAAATTTCGGCCGTTCAATTGCGAGCTGTGTCAGCTTGTATAACAGGCGTTGAATTGCCAGCACGGGAACCTACGGACCTTGAGGCTTTTTTTTCGACAATGGAGCGCGTCTACCGATCTGGTTTGCGTATACCACAATTTAAGGTTTAACCCTCGTTTACACTTTTTATTTCTGGAATAATGGAACGGATAATGTAGGGACTCTCACGTGTGCCGTGCAGGAGTGACGAGGACGACGATGAGCTGTCCCAGGATCATCGACAGCCAGCACATGATTCAAATTTACATAACGACGCTGTCTGGGCTGGACTCGAGGTCTTGAATCATTCCCCAGAATTATTAGAGGCAGATCCGGTCCCTTCCTCCCCATCAGGTACGCGGGCTTTGACTGGATGCTACGCTGATATTGACACCAAGCGAACGGTGAGATTATTGTCAGTGGAGCGAGAAGGGCGTCTTCGAACAAGAACCATTGGGTGAAGCGGCTCAAGCCCATCCTACGAAAACGGCGCCATCTTATGAACATTATCTTCAAACCGACTCTGAATCTAACTTTTTATGGGAGAATGTAGAAGATTGGGCTCAAGAGGAAACACCACCCTCCATGATTTGGCCGCCTGACTCGAAGTCTCAAATGCCCGGAATTCTTAAAGACTGTTTACTTCTGGATCTCGGCGCAGAGCAACCCTTGTATCGGAGCTTTCAGCATAATCAGTCACACGATCACTTTTTCCAGGTCAAGTCCAGACTTGGCACTACTTCCAACGGTGAACTTGCTAATATATCATAATATTAGCCACCGACAGGCCGCACTTCACCCTCTATCTTCGAATTTGAAGCCGTTCTGACCCCACTTGAGTGCCAAACACATGATTACAATTTTTCGCAAGAAGCTTCGACCCTGCTTCGCGGAAAAGAACGATTCTTTTTCCAGATGTCTGCTACTAACGACCTTGTTGAACCAAACAGTTCATCGTACCTCCCAGATCATATGACTACTTCCAACGACATTGACATTGATATCCTCTCCGACGAAGAGATCAAATCCGATGTAGGCAAAACCGATGTATTTGGCATACGACCTCAAGATCCACCGTTTAATGATACTGCGACCCCCTCACAAGATTATCATCAAAGGCCTATGGAATGGAATATCCACCCATTACAAAATATAATGGAGGAAGATGCTGAAGACCCTTTCTTGATCTTGGATTTTATGTGACACGGATGGATCTTGAATAATAAATGCCAATATTAAATATTAAACACCTTAGTTTCTTGACTCCGACACAACTCCGCTGTATGCGTAAAACACTCACAATTGATATCTAAATTGTGGTTGTCATCATCGTCAAGCTTGCCCTTTGCCCTCATCCCAGCGCTCAGCTGCCTTTCCTCCGCTTTCGGCTTTGCTCCATACAACGCCTGCGATGCTTCCCGCTCGGCGCAACAAGATCGACATTAGCGTACGTCTTCTGAGCAGTACCAATCCTTGGGGCGTGCAAGAGGGATACTGATATGATGGGACCCTTTACACAGAAGCTGAATCCGCAAGAGCAACAACTCTTCGCCAAGTATGGAAAACTCCCAACGCACAAGAACGTGCTCACGAAGATGCAGAAGGTTCATCATTCGTCCAGATTCTCTGCTACTTTTTGAACGATGTTATGCAGGATCGTAAATACTTTGACTCTGGCGACTATGCACTTTCGAAAGCTGGAGTTGCCCCACAGAACACTGTTGGCACAGCAATTCCTAATCCCGAGAAGTGCGTTTCAGCCATCGCCAACCATAGTTTCTTTCTAACTGCTCGGCCCTTGGCAGCATTCCCCACGCCTCAAGCCCTGGAAATGGTCATAGCAATGGCCATCAAAGCTTGTCTATCTCACCCACTAACTCGATGAGCCCAGTGAACAAGGAAAGCGGACTTGCACACGACGACAACACTAATGTCCCTGACGATGAACCTACGCAGGACGACTCCACCGCCGCCACAACTACGACCACTCATGCTACCCCCACGGTAGCGCTCGGAAAGTCAGTGGAGCGCACTGAAATTGACATCAACACCGCCGAATGATCTTCTGGACATCCTGGTTCACCAAGCACACAATCCGTCGCCTACTTCTATTGCACGCGCATCACATCACACATCTTACGGTACGAGTGGTCTTGCCTTGGGGAGTCAAGGACTATCAGCTTGGGCGGTCAGAGCGCAAATTGCGGGATCTACAACCTCATCTTGCAATGTGCACGCCTTCGCCCGATATTATTACTATACTTTGATATCTTTTGGAATTTGCACGTTGTATTACTACCGATCGAGGAACTGGAGTACTTAGTGTACGCTGTGATTAGACTGGGTACTAAAAACATGCGATCTGGTCGTAATTTATTGGGGTGTGATTGGCTAGTAGAACAAAAATTGTGGACACCACAGGTGTAAAAACCATTTCACTTTCTCTTGACGTTTTGGCTACAGTTCTTCACATTCCAGTCACGACACAAGGATTCATCCATGAAGCTTAGCAACTTTCCATAGCAGGTTCGCAGACTCGAAAGGATGGTGAGGTTGGTTGTTTTGAGAAGAACTAACGTTCTGCCCATATATACAGGAGCACTTCGAAGGTGGCATGATATGTTACTAGCTACCATAGAAAAATTATAGTTGCAGTTCAAAATTTGATCGCGAGACAAGTCGGGGTATAAGTACATCTCAAAAATCGTGGCCCGGGCCCACGCATCGACGAGCTCTTGGTGACTATGCGTTATCAGATGCCTGCAAATGGCCAAAATTTAAAACAGCGCACCTAATCATTGCTTCAGATGGTGGAAAAGAATAGAAAGGCTGCATCCTTATTCACAACTTTGCCTGAGCATCTGCTGGATAACAGACGCGCCTGCTCGGGTCGTCGATGACAGTGATGTGACCGTCACGCGTTCAGCGACCAGCCACTTTGCCTCTTGAATTTATTTAATTAGGACTCCCTTCAGCCTCGCCCACTCTCGCGCATCTCACGATGGATAAAGGTTGGCGGGACGAAATATCAAAATCATTCGGGCATGCGGTTGCCTCAGATGACGCGCTTTTGGCAGAATGTACTGCACCAATCCAACTCCCTTCTCGTTCTTACGCGTCGCTAACACAAGTGCTCAGGTATTTCGATGTGTCAGTTGTACAATCTCAACCCAGAAGACTTGTTTTATAAAGTCGAAGCCTTCAACTATCGCCCATCGGCTACGCACTCCGGGATCGCTCCAATAACTTTGGAGACCTTGGGAGCCCTCAAGGCTCAGATACAGAGGGACATGACGAAGGACAGCACTAAGAGGGCTCAAACCAAGCCGAAACCAGGGAATACTGCCCAAGTCGACCGAAGAAGAATTCCCCAAAACATGGTGAGGAATTTGCCTCCCACGTCAATCAAGCAGGAAGCGACTGGCGAGACAGGCGTTCCTGGTCTCAGTCATCTCGTATTTAGGGGCCCTTCGTACGACGCAGAAAAAAAGAAAAGCCGTGCATGTGAGTCTATCTTTTGCAGCGCGTTATTGATGGTGCTTACTTTCGTCATTGTCGTCAGACCACTATATGTACGAGAAGATCTTGGAGCGGAGTGAAGGTATTTATTACCCAATAGTCCAAACGATGCTCTGCGACTTGACTTTTATAGCTCTGGATCAACTCATAGAAGACTTCGCAGACCTTATCCAAAACCATTATAGTATTCCCGAGTTCGCAGATCCCTCGTCCGCAACCGTTGTATGTCGCGTTGCCGCTATGTTGATGTCTTGTTATCAACAACATAATCTGCCAGGACGAGGTCACTATCATCGGGAGGTTGACTCAAGATTCTGAGTCGACATCGGCTAAATTAACGGAGTCAACTCTGACAATTGAATCGTCACGCGCGGTATCAAATGGTGCTCGCGTGCCCCTTCGTTTGGATTCTGCTCTACGAATTCGCGGCTCCGCTCACGGGGCAGGTGGCATAGGACTATTTCCTGGAGCTATCGTGGCTTTGAAGGGCAAAAACGGAGGCGGAGGCTACTTCTTGGCGACAGAGGTTCTTTCAGTGAGTTGGAAATACGATATCTGGATCTGCAATGTCACCCTTGATTTATGGTTTAGATACCACCCCTCAAAGCTTCGCCGGCCAGCTGCGGAGTACTGGATCCCAAACAAGACCCAGAAATGGGCAATGAACCTGTATCCATATGTGTTGTTTGTGGGCCGTACACCTCTGATACAGATCTCAACTTCAAACCGTGGCGTACATTATTGCCAATTCTGAATGCGACGAAGCCCAACGTGCTCCTTCTAGTATGTCCTTCCGTTCCTTCTTACTCTAAGAGATATTAATTTTATAGCCAAGGTCGGCCCATTTATCGACTCATCGCATGCTAAAATCAAAGCTGGCGACTCTGATCTTTCTGCCGCGAATATTTTCAAAGGCCGTATTGCTGATTCCCTACGTGCTTTTCTTGCGGCGTCTTCTGAAAGCATTGTGCTTGTTGTGCCGAGTGTCCGCGATCTCGTCAGCACTCATGCCGTGTTCCCGCAACCCGAGCTAGATTGGGACCTCTTCCCTGCTGATCCTGTAAGGCTATCACTGCTATTTTTATTTTTATTGGTTCTCAAATGACAACTTTTTGAAAAGCGGATTAACCTCCTTCCAAACCCTACTCGGTTCAGCATCAATGACATATCGTTTGCTGTAAGCAGCGTCGATGCCCTCTTCCATTTGCGTACACAAGAATATACCAAGAGGGGAGTGGAGGTTGAGGCTTTACCACCGTCAGAAGGCGATGTGCCGTCGGACGCTATGGCAAATCTTTGTCGCCATCTTCTCCAACAGAGGAGGTAAGTGGTGACGCTACTGCTTTGCCAGAACTAACTTGCCAACTACAGCTTTTACCCCCTCTTTCCTGTCCCAGCGGACTCGTCACACGAGGTGAACCTCGATGTCACTCACTCGGATGCGATAAGCATGATTGACGATGGTGATCTCGACTATGCACCGGACATTCTCATCTTGCCGAGTAGGCTCAAGCAATTTACCAAGGTTGATTTGTGTGAACACTTGAAATTCCTACTTACACCCTCCTCAGACTGTCCATACCACAGCAGCAATCAACCCATCCTTCTTGAGCAAAGGATCATATGCCACAATTGACATCGCGGGCCGTACAAGTATGGGAAAACTGAACGAGAGATTAACGGTCAAAATTGTCAAGCTCGAGGGCTGACAATTGCACAACATTTAATTTTTTGTCATTGAAAGATGCTTTCTAGGCTCTGGCGGACATCATTGTTTAGTCCCTTCCCGATGAGTACGATTTTACCAGATTCCGGAATACCCATGACCTCTCCGCCTTCTAGCTGGGTAATTTCGTACATACTTTGTACGCCTTGCAATACAAATGTAGCACCAGTGTCTAACGTGAACGCCCCCTTGCAGCGTAGAATCTTGAGCTCCAACTCGGTTGGCTTTTCGGGTATTCGGTTCTCCCATAGAACCAAGCGAATCCATTCATCAAGTCGATCAAACTGTGTTTGCGACAAAACAGGACAAGAGACCTGCAAACTGGATATTCCTCGAACCTCGTAGTGTGTTGGGGGATCATGACTGTGATCACATTCCTCTGAGTGGACGTGCTGATTGTCAGTTGAAGGTATTTTAAGTGCTGTCCCGGTTGTTGGCGGCAGGGTGTAGGCAGAGATGCCCATGATATGTTTTAGATCGATATCGCCCTTGATTGTTCTGTGGACGGGGGCAGCCGGGTTGACTTGATATATTAGTTCTTCAGTGAGGTTCAAATCGCCGGGCGTAACAAGGTCGACTTTGTTAAGTAAGATAACGTCGGCTCCTGCGATTTGCCTAAAAAAAAATCAGATGAAGATTGGTGTGGAGATACGGCTACATACCGGAGACTTTCACCGATGTTGACACCATCGGTGGAATGATCTTCTTCCATTTGCTATAATTGTACGTAGATTAGAACTTTAGCATCCGTCAATAGATAACGACATGGGTACTCTTTTTCCAAAGACGGCATCCACGACACACACTACGCCATCTAGAGCGATATCACGACCGAGGCCTGTGGCGAATTCTTCGTTCTGCCAAAAGATTGACGCAATGGGCCCTATTCATCGCCTTGATGAGAAGCGACACAACAGAAGAAGGCAGCATACCTGGATCAGCCAGACCCGTTGTTTCCAGTAATATATGATCGAAAGCCCCTTTGCGCTGCATGAGTTTTTCGATGGCGGCAATCCCTGTGTCCTTTATGCTGCAACATAGACATCCATTGGCCAGCTCAAGAAACTCTTCCGATTGTTCTGCGTCCGGTGAAGCAACGTTGATTGCTTTTGCTAATGTCGTGGAACTCAATGGCAACTTGTCATGGCTCAGGTAGAAGACGAACCCTCTATGTCCTACGGGCGATGAGCAACTGGATTAATTTTTACATCGGTTATATCTCACGGCAGTGTCCCCAAACTCGTTCATGATGACAGCGATTCGGTATCCATGTCGTTCGGTGAGGATACGTCTGTCAAGTGTTCTAAGTATGCTTTATAGGCAATACGCAGTGAACACGCACTTGAGCAACGTAGATTTGCCTGCACCGAGGAAACCACAGATAATGGTAAGCGGCACATGTTTTGTGTGCGAGGGAGCTACAGGAGCTACAAGCTCTGGAGCAGGTATCAGTTCTGGTATTTCCTCGTCCATGGAGAGGGGAAAGTGACTACGCGCACGTGACAGCAATTTAGACACGCTTGACTTGGTTCCTCCGTCCCAACTCACAAGCTAATTTTCCAACACTTTTTTCTATAATTTACATCATGCAGAGCGTGACAATGACGGACGATGAGCTGAGGCAGGTCGTCCAAGGTCCAGGCGACGTCGAATGGAGGTGCGTCTTCCCATACCTACAGTGACGGTCCATCCCCATCTGATCCTGCTCGCAACAAGATACGAGATGCGCAGAGAATGCCAACAGATTCTCCCAGGTCTTCTGCTGGGTCCCTTTGTCGCATCAAAATCCCTCCAAACCCTCCGCTCTCTAAACATCTCACACATGTAAAACCACTCCCTGCGTCTTTCTTTGTCTGCAAACTCTGACACCTGACAGCGTATGTATACGCGATGCCAAGGAGGCTTTCTCTGTCAAACCCCGGTTTCCAGAACACTTTACCTATCTGACGCTAGACGTGGAGGACAACGAGGAGCAAAACTTGATTCGTCTGTTTCCGGGGTGAGCTGCCCTTTGGTCCTCGTATTCTGAGCGGCACCCTGACCGACATGCAGAGCGAAGCAGTTCATTGACACGGCGATTGCTCAAGGAGGGCGGGTTCTAGTTCATTGTAATGGTGAGCGGCCCCCCACGTCGTCACCAGCTCATTTCATGCCATTATTTAGGAGGAATTAGTTTATCCCCGGCATTCGTGGTGATGTTCGTCATGCAACATTATCAACTTTCATGGGAGGATGCTCTTCACATGGTTCAAAATCGCCGCTATTGCATATCACCGAATGGTGGGTTTTTGACGCAAATAAAGGTTCGTCGTAGACTTTTTTCTTTCTCCAACCCATCCGCAAGCTAACATTCCTTAGGAATATGAGGCAATCTACAAAGCAAGTCTGGCCGTGGCATCATACCCAACCGTTCAACGGAGTGTTTCGCGCCGCAAACGGTCGGACGACGATGACGACGACGAAGACACCAGGGACGACGACCGGAAGCGGCCGTTGGTAAAAAATGATACAGAGGAATTTGATCCAAATGCGATGGAGACATCATAATCTTGAACAGCTACACCAACATCACATCGTCTATCCTTCCGTCATTTGCATCCTAGGACTCTTTTCTATGTTTATGGTCATACCCTACCCATGTATCGTTTGCTGCGAATCGCTCTAATATCACAATGATTTTATCTTTGCTTTCTCCTTTTCTTGGATGACGCGTTTTGCATGAACATCTAGAGGAGTCATCAGTTAAGTCTGGATATAGTAGTTGTATTCCGCACCTTTTCGCTTGACAAACGCCTCGACAGAGATCCCTGCAAAAACGACTGCAGCACCAAGCCATTGTCCCATAGTGAGTGTATGGTTATAGACAATCACTGATAGCACCATGGTAAATAATTTACGCGTTAAGGTTATAGTCCTACAAATCAAGATCAGCGAGTTCCTTAAAAGAACAGGAGAAGACGTACACAAGGGTAAGTGACCCGAAATGTTGGAGGGTCTCAAAGATAAATAGTTGCCCAAGGGCCCCAGTGAGTGCAAACTGTGCCAGAGGGACGATAATCGAGGGGTGATTTTGAATGAACGTAAGGGCGCCCCAAAGCTCAGATTGACCGTCGGTGGAAGGGTGAATGACGGGGATATAAGGCAGAGGAAGGATTGACAAGATGGAAGTGAGAACTGTACAGAACACGTTTATCCAGAACATCATTTGCTGCCCGGTTACCTTGTGGCGGGTGAAGATTTCATCTTGGGTCGAGTTGATCGCGCCGTCGAGAGCCAAATTGATGAGGAGGTATGAGATCCCAATGATGTTGGCGTACGGAGTTTGTGTCTGGCCATTGCCTGAGGCATGCGATTTTCCTTTCTTGTCGTTCCCGAAGCCCATAAAAATGGTGATGCCGATGGTCACCATAAAGACGACAAGATATTTGTGAGGTGCAAACTTGCGACGGTAGAGAAGGACGTTCATGATCATCACGGGAACAAGCTTACAGGACTTGCCCAGAACCATGGCGGGGTATGATATGTAAGAGAGTGCTGCAAAGCCAAAGGGAGCTGCGGAGGTGATGAAGACCGAGCATTGGAGATAACTGAGAAGCAGCGCTTTGTGGGAATAACGAGTGGATGGTTTTGGAGGGTGTGCATGGTGACGATGATGCTTTTCGTTGGGTATCGCGACGCCGTTTGAGAGTGGTTCTACGTGGTGGAGACCCAAACTCTGTGGCAGTGTATCTGTTGATTTGCGTCGACAGAGGATATATATGAGGGCTGATATTGAACTGAGTGCGCTTTGGCAGGTTCCCAAGAAAAGGGCGGATTTAAATTTATGTGACGAGGTGCCATCTATAGACTTAAATGGGGCAGATACTAGAGAGTTGTGTTGGTCAGTTGGTGAAGAAATAGGCGAGAGCGTCATACATCGTTCTTGTGCAATGGCCCAAAGCTGGCAGTGAGTGAGTAAGGGAAAAAAAAAACAGATGGAGCGTACGACTGACAAGAAACATGGAGTATACGCCGACGACACACAAGGCCAGCCTGTATATGACATTGTCAGCACGAAAGGACAGGGATGAAGGATGGAGCAGGACCTTATAAAAGACATGTTTATGGGAGGAGATCTAGAGACGTGTAATGTCACGTGATTTTGTTAGTGCCGTATAAACTTCGGTAACCGGGTAACGGGTTATCCCTAACCAAATCGTAGACCGGTTTAATACTAATACTATTATTAATACTAATAGACCTTATTAATTTCCTTTTTTTGGGTCTAAACCTGACCAAACCACGATTTGGTTAGGGATAACCCGGTTACCGAATAGGCCCTTAAGCCGGTAAGCATTGTTGCCTTGATTCTTCGGCCGACGGTACCGGACTTTTGTGAAAGTTGTAAACAAAGTCAAGCTAAGCATCAACCAATTAGCGCAAAACTAGTATGTAAGTAACACCCAACTTAAGCGTGATGTGGAGACGAAATTTTTGTGCACTGGCCGCACGTGAGGGCCTCAGCCGCGGCGTTTTCGTCAGGGCTTAGAGCACTGAGGGTCGGACTGGCTCGGAGCCAGGTCAGCGGGCGGCTGCGGGCGGTCATTGTGACTAGACTCGACTTTGACTAGACTTGGACTAGTGCTGTGCCACAGCTGTCCAAGTGTTGTCGTCACTCCAAGGTCACTGCCACAGCTTTACTTCCTTGCATCATTCTGGCCGCCCAGATCTGACCGGTGACCTTCCATATTGACTGACTCTCAATCTCCGAAGTTTCGCCTCCCTTTCAAAGAAAAGGTCACATTGCTTTGTCTATTCAATCAACCTCCCTCTTTCATGTCTGCAAGCCTTTCGCACAGCAGCAACCTTTCAGCGTCACCCGCAGCTTTATTCTTGTCCGCCTTCAGCAGCCCAAAAGCGACCCATGCTCGCTTACCAGACGATGAAGGCGAAGACGTTGCCGGCTACACTCTTGGCGGAATAATTGGCCATGGAGCTTCTTCTATCATACGGCGAGCATCCTCACCTGCTGGGGGCGTCGTAGCTGTAAAGATCGTTCGCCGCTCGGATCTTGTCAAGGCTGGAAACGCTCCACAAGCCCGCAAACGCCTGCAGCATGAAGCCTCCATTTGGTCCTCTCTGAGCCATGAACACATCCTGCCTCTCTTCTCTGTCGTTCATTCTTCCTACGCTGATTATTTTATCACCCTGTTATGTCCTGCCGGTTCGCTTTTCGATATTTTGAAGCGAGATGGGCGGCCGGCGCTGCCACAGGATGATGCAGGGATGATGTTCAGGCAGGTAGTGAGAGGTTTGCGATATTTGCATGAAATTGCGATGTTCGTCCATAGGGACATGAAACTAGAGAATGTGCTGGTGGATGAGATGGGTGTGTGCAGAATAGGTGATTTTGGAATGACAAAGAAGATTGGTGAGCTCGATGAAGATGATCAACTCCAGGCCGAGCAACACGACACCCCTCTTGATAATTTGCACCATCCTGCCGTCCATCGTGCTGTGTCTCTAGCTATGCCATCCTCAAAGCGAAGGACAAGTTTCCAGATACATCAAGTAGCACGTCACAGCACCACCCGTCATCGCAATTCCACATCTAATATCGATCCTGCACATGTATTCCAGCCAGGGTCCCTTCCCTATGCACCGCCCGAGCTTCTCCTTCCTCAAACGGCAGATGCAATGCCACCCCATCCCTGTCAGGATATCTGGGCCCTCGGGGTTATGCTTTACACTTTGCTAACAGGGCGGTTGCCCTTTTCGGATTCATTTGAGCCTCGCCTTCAAATGAAAATACTAAACGGTAAATTTTCTTTTCATTCCCTTTCTTGTCATAATGCAGTTGCTTACTGGGTGTAGGTGAATACGAAGTCCCCACAGATATAGGTCGGGGCGCCGAGCGAATTTTGAAAGGCTGCCTTGAGCGCCAGATTTCAAACAGATGGACCATCGCCATGGTCGATGAAATAGCATGGGGTGTTGGTTGGGGCACAGAGGGTGACGATGCCACCCACGGCGAGTCAGACGACGATCTGGAGTTGCCCGCCCCCTCGACTTCACAATCTCGTTCTCGCTCTCGTCCTGCGGAACTTTCTATTCCTGATATGTCTGACTGGCAGCAGGAAGAACCAAGGTCAAGGCCAGCGCTTGATGCTGCTTCACGACGCTCCTCCTCTCGGGCCAAGCGTTCGCAGTCGAGGGCACCCATTGTGACCTCGTCTGCGAGGGCGTCTAATCGAAGCATGTCACGACATTCTCGGGCCCCATCACCATCTCACATTTCCATCAGCACGTCTATCTTGGTTTCAAACCTTTCTTCGTCCACTTCATCTCCATTCTCCAGTTCACCTTCGTCAGCAGTTGAGCGCGGACGAAGGCCTAACAAGTCTCACACCTTCACCTCACGTTCACCAAGTCCCAGCATGGCGCCTACCACGCCAGCGGATATCGAATCTCTCTTCCATCCCCCAACAGTTCTTGAGCAACCCGATGAGCTCGACTTAGATTCTCCCAGAGATAACGGTCGGGGATTACGATCTATCCGACGAGATTTGTATTCTGCCGTTCATCAGAGGGAAGATACCCGCGATGTACCGTCTGATTGGTCGGCAGAATTGGGCAAGAAGTCGATTCCAGAAGATCAGGAGTCGCTCTCGTCAAACGGGCATGACGAAACTAACCATCATGTCTGTCGAAGCGCAAGGCCGTCACGCAACTCCAGCCTGGCTCCGTCTCGACGGAAACGTCCTGCCAGTGCACAACCCCCCTGGGCAAGGGATCAAGAAAAGGTTATCGCGGCTCCACTCGTTCAGAAACATTCTGTAGAATCTTTCTTGAACCACTTTAGGGGATCGCCGGCATCTGGCCGTGTTAATCGTGGCAGAAGCATGGATCGTGAATGATGTGGTTAGTGAAGAAACACCACATCTACATCACACATCGCTATCTATCGAAGCTCGGCGACTATACTCTTATCTCTCGATTTCCGCAACGTTCGCTCTGTTCTTTCCACATCCTATGCCTCTATTGTTGGATTACCTTTCGATCACTTCATTTCCTATTCATCCATCAAGCCTTCGTTCCGTATCAACGATTTTATGTACTATAACATCTTTCCCTTTATTTTGTCTTCGCCCCATCGAACATTCCTGCTGCATTTGTGGTGACACAATGCATCTCGTGTACATCATACCCTGTGCATCTTATTGTAGCAATAATGTGTCCGTATTGCCCCCACTCGAATGTCATGACCAACAATTAATGGTCACCCTGTTATCATCAAGCGGAAAAAGAAAACTAAGAATACAGCGGTATATAGAGGTAGTTACACAGGAATGGGATCTCCAAAAGACTCCATGGATATATCGTGAGCTCCTTGGAGTTTACGTGACGCAGACTTTTGCTTTAACGTTTCAATTTCAGCTTCCAGTTTTACCTACAAATAGTGAAAAATTAACACTGCTCCATGGTTAAATATCAGAACATACAGCCTTGGCTTCCAGATCGTCTTTGTTGAAAATGGAATATGGGCTGGTGTAAGGTCGCTCCTTCTTATCTCCTGCAATTAAAAAAAGAACTCTCGTTAGATTGACGTGGTGACTGAAATGGGGATCATGATTGCAAATTTACCATAAGCCGCTTGACGAAAAACTTCATTCATCAAATCATGATTGCGTTTGTATCTGGTGAACGCTAAAGTTCGTGTCGCTATTTGCTCGGTATCATCTAAGACAATACAATATACTTCAGTATTCTTCAAAATTATAACCATCTATGGCTCACCGCCAGAATCATCATCTTCAGGCCTGGGAGGACGCTAAGATCGCGCTTAATCGAATTTCAAAAATTCAAAGGAGCCCACTCACCCCACCGGTGCTCCCACTCCGATTCCTATTTTGCTCCCGCTCCCGCTCTCGTCTACGTTCCAACATCTCCATGTTGTTATTTTGATGCGCCAATATGGCTTGCTGCTGGCTCATGTTCATCCCCATGCCTATCGCAGTTGGCGGCATTGGTGGGGCAGATGAAGGTCCATGCATAGAGGAGCCCGGGGGATAAACTTTCTGCCCAGCTTTGTCACCGATGACGAACATCGGCGGCTCATTGATGGTTCTGAGTGGATAAGCGCGTACGGGTTGATTTGCAAGTGCGGGCGCAATGGCTTTTTTTTAGGCAAAAAGAGAACGCTGAAAGTCAGCCACGAGTTTGCCCCGCATATCATCCAAGTGCAAACGTACGTGCTGGTTGCCCTCGTGTGTAATGAACGAGAACTAATTGAGAGTGTCCGCCTTTCACGAGGCGGTAACGTCGCCGGACACGCGATGCGTTTTGGTCCTGTGAACCTGGAATAAAACCGCACTTTGCTTCGTGTACCTCGAGCTCCTAATAGACAAATGTGAGATGCACGGTCACTGAAAGGGTGGATGGCCACTCACGCGGGTGGTTCCAACTGGCATGGCGTATTTAACCTCTGCATCCTGGTAGCGAATGCCGTCATTTGGAAATGGCGCTTGTGTCGATAGAAATAGGAGTAAAATCTGGCCATCTGTGAGATGTGTGGGGGATCAAGTTGTAATTGAAATCAACCGCCACGACGAACCAGCAGGCTTGTCAATGAACCCCCACACAAAAGGTGTGTTTTGAGATGTTAGAACAGCTCGCATGAGCATTTCTACTGCAAGTTCATAATTAATCTCCCTGTGGATACCGATATTATTAGGAAAGCGCAGGCAGAGGCCTTCCGCTTGGGCTTGCTGGAATGTTGTCATCAGATCTGAAAGCAAGGCGTTGTTTGGTTAAGACGTGTCGAGCAAGATAAGGCAAGATGCAGGCGAGTCTGAAGCAGGCGTTACATGACAATGCGGCGAGGTACATCATTTTTTTCCTGAAAGATGATGATATATCTACATGTATCAATTTGCTCTGTCGGCAGTAGTACATACTTTGTACAACGCATATAATTGGTATACAGTAAGTATTGGTTTTCCGATGGAGGGTACTGCGTAGCATGGGTACCCAGGGTGCGATGAAAAAGCAAATGCATATTGAATTTTACCTTCACAGTGGAGAATCACACTCAGGTGGTGACGGGATCATACACCACCATCTCCATCTCAAGTTCTTTGATAATAGCTTCAGTATCTTGCCAAGGAACTGCAAATTTTCCAGAATTGAAGCGACTGAGGATAGTTATTAGTGATCACGAATTTGGCAAAAAAAAAAAAAAGCCATCCCCAAACATACCAAGCATGTAATTTCCTTCCATCCTTGTTCTGCCGTTGGAGATCTTGCAGCGCCAAACGTGTAGCCGCAAGGATCTCGGTAGGCTTGTCTTTCCGCCGACCGTACGCCCGCGATGTGAAGAGGCAAGCGATATAATGCTTTTCTCCAGGTATGAGAAAACACGTTCCAATTAATTCATCCCCGTGTTCTCGGCAGAGAGCATTATACATCCTGTATTGGGCGGGGTACTTCTCTCGGAAAGCTAGAGCTATGCCACCGCCCCAAGATCCAACGGTGTTGCAGGCGTGAACAAGGATGGTGCGGTCAGGCGCTGAAAAAAGGTCAGCCTTGATGTAGGAAAGATTGCTCATTTGATGCAAAGGTTGGTTGAGAAATCCTGTTGCACTGTGAGTTTAATGCTGTTCAATGGTTGAATAGCGTGGGAAAGGTACGAATTGCTCATCCAACTCCTTGTCTCAAACCCTCGCAACTGGCTTTCCAAGCTTCCTGGCTTGAACTTTCACTAACACTTTTATCCACATGGCAGCTATTGAAAATTCCATGGATGGCGGAAATTTTCCTTGGGACATGCTCAAAGCGGATTGTCTTCGCCTTATCTGTATCCAACTTGGTCGTCGCTCTGCTATGCCCGCGCGCAGAGAGGAGATGTTGACATTCTTGCAGGATGTCAGCAAAAATGGATGTCAGTCTCATTTTTATGATCTTTTTTCATGACAGATTTTCTGCGGGATGTGCACTTATCCTTTCATTTTTTTAACCTGCCCCCGTCGTGGTTTTTTTCTTCTTCCTTGAGAATATTCCCACATTTCATGGTTGTAATCTTACATATTACCACTTTAACAGTAGATGCTACTCTCGAAGAACAGGAGTCCTCACCCTCCCGTTTCAAAACTTCTCAAAAATCCCTTGGGGAGGAACCAACAACACCTACCACCAGGAAAAGGACAAGACAGGATGATGAGGAAGAATATGTCCACGAGGAAGGGGAAAAATCTGGTTACAATACGCGACACAAGGGCGCGAAGCGAGTGCGTGTGTCGGATCCTGGTCCGGGTTCGTCAACCATTTCCGCGCCGGGCAAACGTGGCAGAGGCCGACCAAGAAAGAGCGATACCAGCCTACTTCCGAAACGTGGTAGGGGACGTCCAAGAAAGAGTGAGTCAATCGCAGCTGCGAGCGCATCTGTGAAGCGCGGACGGGGCCGTCCAAGGAAAAGTGACGCACCTGCAGTTAGTGCCAAAGGGTCAAAGGTCATTGTCAAAAGGGGAAGGGGACGCCCTAAGAAAAGCGACGTCGCCCAGGCAACTGACGAGATGACTTCCGCTGTTAAACGCGGAAGGGGCCGCCCCAGTAAAGCGTCTATTGAAGACGCGACTGTCCCAGTGAAGTACAGGCGGGGACGAGGACATCACAAGGATAGCGAACCTCTTGTTGACGACGTAGTGAAGCGCGGCAGGGGCCGACCCAGGAAGAATCCTATTGTACCAACAGACGCCGAGAACGGGGGTGGTAAGCCAACATTTGAAGGTGTCTTCGTCACACCCCGGGGCATGTTAAAGGTTGCCGCAGGCGACGAAGAGGGGCAAGATGGCGATGATGACGGCGGCGTGGATGAGGAGCAGCTCCTTGAGGATCATCTCCTCACCAACCCCGAGGGCGATTCATCGAATTTTGGAGGGTCTAACAAAGGTTTACCTAAACGATTCCCTTGCTTTCATGACTGATACGATTTTTTATTTTTTTAACAGAGAATGACCCGGCTCTTGCTCTGCAGAATGGTATTTGTTTTGTTTCATCTTATAAGTTACCTTGTATAACGTTATCTCGTTTCCATCAAGACGAGTTAGATGCCGAGGCCGATGCTGAAGGCGAGGCAGACGCAGACCTTATCTTGCTGGGTGCCACCTCCGCCAGTCCCTCTGTTTAACCAAACTTGAAAGAACTTGTTACCGATCAGGTTCGTCGGTCATAGGCGTCCACACTCGATACTTGACCCTCTTTTTAGGCGCTTTACCTTCATTTCCCGTGGCATCTTGTACGAACCAAGCCACATAAAAATGTTCTCCGTGCTTCTCTGTATCACACAAAAATCGAATAGTGCTTGAAGGCTATCAGATCGATGCAATTAAATACAACCTTTTTTCTCTCTCCCTGTATCTTGTTAGGTTTTATTTGAATAACGTTTCCGAAGAATTTCCACTCTCCTAAGCAAATAGACCCAAGACTCTACGTCCCCTACTACGGTGGTGCGAAAATGGGCAGCCCGGACTCGATAACTAAGAGGCGATTCGCATCGCCCTAGCTATAGGTTGCTCTTTTCAATACTTATACATGTCTATTCAAATCGTGACTCTCTCATAACATTAACTTATGGAAATTTCGGGTACATATGTCGCCTTTATACATGAGGCTACTAGCTAGTACTTAAAGAATGCAAGGCAGCCTTCAGATGACTATGATCGGCGGCATCATCTAAATCAGTCACCTGCGGTGGCGATGCGGGATATAAACTCGAGAGCTTGAAACTTAGAAGGACCCACCGCCCAAACGAACTTTCTTATCGAGCATTCTCTCCATGTGGAACAACAATCAGCAATCGTACGGCTCACCACCGCCCGCGTACGTTCAAACTAAACCGCTCACCAAATTTCGCGCTCACAGCTCAGTTTCAGCTTCCCGTCGTTCCCAAACTCGTAAGACACCGTACTCAGTGATCTCAAAGCGCCTAGAGAGAAAATACCTTTTCATCTAGTAACCCTCCACCGGGTGCGCCTCCAGCTGGTTACAATCCTGGATATGCGCCTTCATACCCGCCTCCCAGCGGTCATCCTCCGAATAGGTATTTATCGATTTGTCCCCACTTTTCTCCTTCATTCGTTTTGAAACAATCTTTTGAATTAACGCATCACTAATCATTAAATTTCAAAGTGGACCTCCTGGTCCGCCACCGTCCGGATATGCTCCACCCCCAGGACCTCCATCTGGGTATGGTCCACCTTCAGTGCCTCCATCTGGGTATGGTGCCCCTCCAGGTCCGCCACCTTCTGGCCATGGCGCAAACTCTGGCCCACCACCACCTTCTGGGTGAGTAACTCTCCTTGAAAATATTCACAAGGTTGAGAAAAATATCAGGTTCGGGTTTCCTCAACCCCATGGGTGAGATGCGCAAGAAACATATCCCCTGCTCCGCATTTGACCTCCTTTATTGCAACAGACATGCCCCGCCCGCAGGTCCTCCCCCGGCTAGCCGAGGATATCCTGGTCAGCAATACCACCAGACTCCTCCTCATGGACCCCCACATGGACCTCCACATGGACCTCCTGGCCCCCCACCTGGCCGATACCCAGATCAACATGCACAAGGCGGTTATCCCGGACAAAATTCTCAAGGGTACCGTCCCCCACCTGGCCCTCCACCTCCGTACGTATTATTCTTATTGTTTTCCGTATCGGACACATATGAACTCCTCCCCAGTCACGCTAATGCTTACCAGCTACCCTGTATGATTTTCGTCAATTAAACCTTCATTTTGAGTTAAAGCAAACTTTCCAGCCGGCCCTCCCCCGATGCCACCCAGCCAAGTGCAACATTACGGACCACATTTCCAAGGGGCAAACAACAGAGATGCGCAACCATACTTTCAGTATTCTCAGTGTACAGGAAAGAAAAAAGCTCTTTGCGTGGGTTTCACTTGCTTCACTCTGCCTATGCTACACCTCATTTCCTGAATCGTAGATCGGTATCAACTACTTCGCCCAAGATGCAGAGTTGAAAGGATGTATTAACGATGCTCAGAATGTCCAGCGTTTTCTTTGCAGCAAGTCCCATACTCCCATCATTCGTATTTTCTCTCACATCCCCATCCAGCACAATTTGGCTACAAGAAAGAAGATATTGTGATGCTCACAGATGATGCCAAGAATCCCCGTATGATGCCTACGCGTGACAACATTGTACGTCAAGACGTAAGCGAGCCTCCCACTGTCTCATTTTGTTCAGATCAAGGGAATGCAATGGTTGGCTCGGAACGCAGCTCCCAACGACTCCTTGTTCTTTCACTGTAAGCATCCTCCGTCGGGTTTCGGAACCTATCTTAACCGTAGACATAGATTCTGGTCACGGAGGTCAGACCAAGGACCTCGATGGTGATGAGGCAGACGGTTTTGACGAGGGTACTGTATCGGCCTCTGGAACTTGTTCATTTCAACCTGACACCCCCCTTCAATTTCGTCTAGTAATTTACCCTGTAAGTTTGGTTATCGCATCAACTGCTTGCTATTTCTAACTATCTCTAGATGGACTTTGAAGCTAACGGACATATTGTCGATGATGTAAGAGAAGAGTACTCTAGACTTCGCAATTTATTGACTGCCCTGGCCCTCAGTTGATGCACGACATTCTGGTGAAATCGCTTCCTCCTGGCTGTCGTCTAACAGCTATTTTCGATGTGAGTACTTGTATTATATTTCCTCTCAGGAGACTTACCATTTCCATAACAGTGTTGCCACTCCGGATCTGCTCTCGATCTTCCTTATGTTGTATGGCCTATGCTCTACCTCAGTTCGCTCCACATATTCACGATACCTCATCTCAGTATTCGACAGAAGGCAAGATCAAAGAACCCAATCTAGCTGCTGAAGCGGGGCAGGGCTTGCTATCAGCCGTTACATCATATGCACGGGGAGACATGGGCGGTGTGCTCAAGTCTGCCCTTGGTCTCGTTAAAACTGCAGCGGGGAGCACACAGAAAGCAGAAAAGTTCGCTCGGGCGACGAAGACCAGTCCCGCTGACGCTGTTAGTATTATCCTACAAGTCGAAGCTTGGTCAGAAGAATGCTAACTCCTATGTCGTCTTAGATTTCGTGGAGTGGTTGCAAAGATTCTCAGACAAGCGCCGATACGCAAGAAGGAGGTCAAGCAACCGGCGCTATGAGCTTCGTAAGCATAACGTCTATCCTCCTTGAATGCATTCTTATTACTTGATGCATTTAGGCCTTCATTTCTGCACTCAGTTCGTGTTGGTTTAGAGTGAAATTGCATCTGACGTTGACATTCATCCTCTTGACTAGCCGCCAACCCTCGACAGAGTTATCAACAACTCTTGGTCAGCATCCGAGAAATTCTGAGAGCCAAATACAGTCAGAAACCTCAGGTGCGTTATTTCAGTTGTTCAAACTCAAACTGATATCAATTCTTAATCCAAGCTCGCGTGCTCTCATCCAATGGTGTGTGTATCGCTTCCCAATATTTTATACTATCTGATATGATTTCAGGATACGAACCTTATGTTTATTTGTTAAGATGAAGGCATTCAAACTGGAAATCATGCTATAGGTGTTTTTTGATTTTTGATTTTTGGACTTGTTGTATATGTAACTTGTACATATGCATTCTGTCAAATTGTCCTGCTTGTGTAAGTTACGTTGAAACGCAATGTTGTACATTTGACGATTCCATACAGAGTCGAAATTTGGGTGCTGTGCTTGAGATTAATACTGAGGTCAGCGGTTCAAGTAGCAGTTGCTTGGCAGTTGCGCAGTTCACCAACGTTTGATGAAAGATTTAGACACAGATTGAATTCCGCCCGGCTCCGCTCTATTTCATGTGAGCAGATAAGTCGGCGATCAATTGGAGTTTCAAACTAGAAACGGCATGACAATGATAGAGATCGACGGGGGGCTGTGTAACCACTGCGGAACTCCAGTACACACCTTTGGTTAATGACATACTGTGTATAAAAACCGAGCACACAAGTCGATAGCTTCACTTCCCTCTTCAGCACAGAATGTCACATAACGGCGGATACGATAGCATGACCAAGGGCCGCATACCTTCGCCCAGCGGATCCAGTGGACACGGGAATGTAGTTGACCACCATGCTGCTAATGGCAAGTATTCTTCTCCCTTACGACCAAGCTCTCATCTCATCTTTTAATTAAACAGTGACTGATGAGCTTCCAGCGGGTCCAAGGAGAACGGGAGACCTCGGAAAGAGCACCATGATCCAGGTGCAACCCTTGAAGCGAAGCGAAATGCAGGTGAGACCCCCTAAAATGAGCATTGGTGTGAATCCCTTGCTAACTACGACCGTTACCAGCCTTCGTATGCCCAAGATCTTGGAACTGGAGAAGTCACCCACGGTATCTATGGCTCTCTCCTCCAAGGCCTCGGTTGCGCGGTTGGTTTCCTCGGAGCCTTCCCTTGCTGCCCATGCCCCAACCCCTTCCGCAATGTTCAACAGGGTACTTAATATCATTGCACCTCCAAAGGCACTATCTTTGACCACTATTTTTATGCAGGTTCGGTCGGCCTGGTCTCACGATTCGGACAATTCTACAAATCTGTGGACCCAGGCCTCGTCCAGGTCAACGTTTGCACAGAGTCTCTCCGCGTCGTGGATGTCAAAATTCAGATCAGTCCCATTGGCCGCCAAATGGTTATGTTCGTACCCAACTGCTTTTTGTCTTGTCCTATCATTTACCCTGTTACCCACAGCACCCGTGATAACGTCAATGTCGAAATGTGAGTCTTCCGTGTGTGGTCTTTACCTCTCTTACGCTTTACTTATGTGTGGTCACTTTTTCCAGCGACTCGGTTATCTATTTCCAGATTTGCAACCCCTATCGCGCTGCATTCGGGATTACCGACCTCCGTCAGGCCCTGATCGAACGTGCTCAAACGACGCTCCGACATGTCGTTGGTGCCCGCGCAGTCCAGAGCGTGGTCACTGAGCGCGAGGCTATCGCCTTTGAAATTGCAGAAATCGTCGGTGACGTCGCGGACAAGTGGGGTGTCGCCATTGAGGGCATTCTCATCAAGGATATTATCTTCAGCCCCGAAGTTTCCGCATCTTTGTCGTCTGCGGCTCAGCAGAAGAGGATTGGAGAGTCGAAGGTCATTGCGGCCCGGGCAGAAGTCGACTCGGCCCGCTTGATGAGACAGGCTGCAGATATTCTGGCCAGTCCCGCTGCTATGCAGATCAGGCAGCTTGAGGCCTGTTCGTATCTCGCTTATTTCTCGCTATTTTTTATGCTTACACGTCTGTGACAACAGTACAACAAATGGCCAAGTCTGCTAACAGCAAGGTCGTCTTCGTGCCCATGCAGCTCCAGAGTGACGTTTCTAGCCAGCTAGTCAACCACCCCGTCGTACAAAACGAATCCGGAAATGAATCCGTAAATCTCGGCGCAACTGGTCGTGTGGGACTGTTGAACGCGGTCTCAGACGTCTGAATGCCCCCCCCCAGCATTGATACCCATTGCCATACCCTTCATCTCCGTCTACTCCCGACTACATCTCAAAGCGTTACGGCTTTTTTGGACATGGCAATCAACTCGGTTGTCCGATTCTACCCACCATATCTCTTTGGACTGGACTGATACCTCCTGTGGGTGTTGAAATGTTTTGAATCTATATGGCCTCTATTTTTGTCGTTTGTCTTTGACATTTTTGACACCCCTCTACCGGTTGACCTCATTCTCGTATGGTTGCGTACTGAGAAATATTGATTCCCATTTAGCCCTTGGTAAAATCTACCTGCTTTGGTCCTCGATAAACATTGTAAAATGTACTGTGGCTTATTACTCGATTGAAATACATAAACGATGAACAAAGTAAAAGGTTATTGGCAACGCAGGCGTTCTTTACCATCAATCTTCTCTCCACACAACCTGGCCGTTGGCCCACTTCTTGCCCCACATTGCCCTCTTATGATACTGTTTTCTCATTTCTTTGAACTCTTTGATAAACTCCTCGACCTCTAAACCACCCCTTGGCGTTCCAGTCCCTGCCGTGTCTCCTCTTGGGAGGGAGGGAAGACTGGGTTGCTGTTGGACAAAAGATGATGCAAGCGCTTCAGAGGCCTCGTCTTGAGCTGTCGTGCTGTGCTGCAAGCGCATAAGAAGAAATTGAGGCGTGAAACGCTGAATTGGAATTGAATTATTGATCAACGCTATCCAGCTGCGACGAACACGAACCTGGTAAACCTCCTTCTGCTCCTTCTCTAACTCCTGCCACCTTGTTTCTAACCTCTTTGCTTCGTCGAATGCTTCCTGCGTCTCTGCCCGTAAATGGTACAAAGATTGTTGTAGACCTAAATTGTTCTCTGCCAATGCCAACCATAAACCACCGTAGACCCAAATTTGATAAAGATGGCCCACTCGCAATAGATTCGTTCGCCATTCCCAGCTCTGCCTGGACTCTATATAGATTCTTGACTTGAGTTAAGGAGTGAAAGATCGCCTGAAAGTAGATGGGGTCCGCAAGCAGATCTTCAAGGTCCCCACGACTGTATGGACGTCAGGATACTGTTCGCAAAACATCGGCGCTGCAGACATACGACAATTGAGAGAGTTCGGGGAAGTCCCTTTGCAGAGGAGTCGCCATGACCGTTCAATAAGAAACGCAGTCGTGTTCGAGTTCGTCGTTCGGAATCAACATTTGTGACTGGGTTTCGTGGATCTGCACTTGCTTTTGACAACCATGTCCGTCGTCCTTCCTGGCGAGGAAGTCCCAGCCCAGCACGTTAACCTCAAACTCGGGCCAGGTTTACTGCAAGTACCCGGCGTTGGTTCGAGTGGACGGGAATCTACAGTCATTTCAACGAGAGCCGGCATATTAAATCATTCTGCAAATCGAAGCAAATGGTGGGTTGAGAGCAACTCGAGACGTGTTCGTTTTTTACAAGTTTGCTTTCAGCAGAAAGGAAGGCTGATCCAAGACCTTGTAGTACGTTCCGGCACCTCAGGAGTCGGTTGTAGGGGTGATTACACAGAGGCTGGGAGAAGGATACCGTGTTGATGTCGGGGCGGCCCACTATGCTTCCCTTGACTCCCTAGCATTCGAAGGTGCCTCAAAGCGCAACAAACCTAATCTGAAGGCAAGTTCTTTTAACACGAACATATTCAATTCACCGATGGTGGTTTTTTTTTTTGTGAGTATAGGTGGGATGTCTCGTATATGCTCGTGTCTCTCTAGCGCATAAGGATATGGAACCAGAATTAGAGTGTTTCGATGCCCAGACGCGAAAATCGGAAGGGTTTGGGGAACTTAAAGGCGGCTTCGTCGTTCGTTGCGGCCTCAAGACGTGTCTCGAGTGAGTTCCCTCAACAGTCACATTTCTCGACAATGTAATCACATTCCAAAGCCTGTTAGATACGAAACATTTCCTGTTGCCTCTACTGGGTGGTCGCTTTCCTCTCGAAGTAGCAGTGGGGTTGAATGGACGCGTGTGGGTGAATGCGAAGGAGATCAAGCAAATAGTTGCTATTGCGAGATGTATTGAAGCTGTCGATCCCGACGGTGGTGGACTCGACGCCAAGGGAGTCAAAACGTTGTTGGAAACATTGGACGTGTAACTATGCAAGGGTATCTTTATTGTAATGTGTACACTAGTACTGCTAACAATACACTGAAATTATTGTAGTTGGGGATTAGTCCTCATCAGCGAGGCGAGCTCTCTTCGTTGGCCTTCTTGACGATGTGCTTGCCTCCTCTTCGCTCTCCCCCGTGCTTCTCAGGCTAACACTGGCCCGTTTCTTGCGCTGATATTCCTTATCTCTGATACGCTTCTGTTGAGCGACAGATATCTCTTGATTTCTGGTCGCAGGGGGCACCACAACCGTTGTAACACCGGTTGCTGACTGCTTTGTATATTCATCATTGGTCATGGTTGACTCCTCCCCCTCTCCCATAAGTTCGAGAGACTGAAAATATGACGGATAATTAGCAAAGAAACAAGAGGTTCAACAAGAATCCAACGCACCCTTTGATAAGTCAAGCTGCTGTTTGAGAACACACGATCATGGTCGTTCACTTCGTACTTTCTCCTGCCGGTACTCTGGTTCTTCAAGTATCCCTCAAAACCATGAATAATGTTTCCTCCACTATGCGCAGCCGTCTCTGTGAGATATGTGGCTTCGAGGTTATATATCTGGACCTCAACTTGAGCCTACTGGCAAAACCTATTAACGATGAGCCACACGCAAAATAAAAGGATTGTGCGGACTAATTGTTTGTCTGTCACACGCTTTCTTGGAAGAGCCTGCATAAGCTCCTTTCTGAGACTTTCATAGCGAGCCCTGTCTTCTGCAGACGGTGCGCCCGCTGCATCCGCCATGGATGAGAGCTGTGGATATTATTTGGTGTTGTTGATTCCAAAGGGTGAGGGTACGCGTGTCCTTAACGCGCACAGTTGGAACAATTATTTCCTCTACTTATCTCCGTCACCATGTCATCCGCACCCCCGCCGAGCGACCCACCTGGTAACCCAGAGAAGAAACCAGAGGATTCTGCGCCCTCGACTCCAGCAGCTGCTGAAGGGATAGCCATGGACACAACACCAGATGCTCCAGTTGAGGAATCGTGGGAGGACATTCCTGAAGATATCATGGTTCTGAGCACAGAAGAGATTAACACGAGAACGCGACTGATTGAGAACGACATCAAAGTACGCAAATTTCTGTGGATCGTGATGTAGAGGCTAACAAGGTGCAGGTTATGAGGTCAGAAACGTTACGGTTGCAGCATGAACAGAGTGTTATGAAGGAAAAGATTCGTGATAACGGAGAAAAGATCAAACAGAACAAAGTTTTGCCCTATCTTGTTGGAAACGTTGTCGAGGTTCGTAACCTTCCTCCACGTTTTGGCAAAGGGCTAAACCTGTTTAGATTTTGGACGTTGACCCCGAGGTCGAGGAGGATGGTGCCAATCAAGACTTGGATTCGATGCGTAAAGGAAAATGTGCCGTCATCAAAACCTCTACCCGTCAAACTGTGTTCCTACCCTTAATCGGCCTTGTCCCCCCAGAGAAACTCACGCCCGGTGACCTTGTTGGTGTCAACAAAGACTCCTACCTAGTTCTTGATACACTCCCCGCCGAATTCGATTCACGTGTCAAAGCGATGGAGGTTGATGAACGGCCAACGGAGACCTATACGGATATTGGCGGTCTGGAGAAGCAGATTGAGGAATTAGTGGAAGCTATCGTCCTCCCTATGGAGCAAGCTGACAAGTTCAAGACGCTCGGTATAAAGCCACCCAAGGGTTGTTTGATGTATGGGCCACCTGGTACGCCATGACTGACATCGTTCTGATAGTTAAATGAAACCATGTTTACCTCCAGGGACGGGCAAAACACTTCTCGCCCGTGCTTGCGCCGCATCAACAAAAGCTTGTTATTTGAAACTCGCTGGACCTTCTCTGGTCCAAATGTTCATCGGTGATGGTGCCAAGCTTGTTCGTGATGCATTTGCGTTGGCCAAAGAAAAGGCCCCTGCTATCATCTTCATCGATGAACTTGATGCCATTGGCACGAAACGTTTCGACTCGGAGAAGAGTGGCGACCGTGAGGTGCAGAGAACGATGTTGGAGCTCCTGAACCAACTGGATGGATTTGGGAGCGATGACCGCATCAAGGTAAGCTTCATTCATAACAAGCTATCTCAAGTAGACAATTATCATCGTTGTAGGTTATTGCAGCGACAAACAGGATAGACATATTGGATCCTGCTCTACTTCGGTCTGGACGTCTTGATCGAAAAATTGAGTTCCCGCTACCAAATGAGACAGCACGGGCTCGTATTCTTCAAATCCATTCACGCAAGATGGCAATATCACCAGATGTCAACTACGAAGAACTGGCGAGGAGCACAGATGAATTCAATGCGGCGCAGCTCAAGGCTGTCTGTGTGGAAGCTGGAATGATTGCTCTGAGAGAAGGTGCCACGAAATTGAGCCACGAGCATTTCCTGAGCGGCATATCAGAGGGTAAGCTATGAATGAGATGACCAGGTACCGGAACTCACCTGATCTTCGTTACAGTGCAAAGCAAGAAGAAGAATGACCTGATGTACTTTGCGTAATGTTGGGTGGGCCAGGAAAGGCAAGAGAAAGACCAAGAAAGGCAAGGGAATGGTTTAATTTGGACGTGAGTTATTAATAGAGTGTGTACTGTACGTATTCCTGCTCGTACTAAGCCCGCATTACCCTGATTTCGGTCTTTGCGGGCTAAAGCATTAACCTCCTCGGCCACCTGTATGTTCACTTTGTCGAATAGTATTTTCTACTATGACCCAACTGTTTGCAGAGCTCAACAATTTCCTTCAACTTGCACCGCGTTATGGCCCGACCCCGCTTCTCAAATCATCCTACGGGTGTCCATTCTTTACCTGTTGAACTCCTTACTCGAATCTTTGTTCTTGGTGCAGGTTTTGATTACCCATATTCCCTCTCTCCCTTCCTACTCAAACCAGACCAGGACTACCATCCTTCTCCTTGCTCAAACTTCCAAATTCTCGTCTCCCATGTCTGCAGCCACTGGCGGCGCATCGCCCTACGAACCTCGTCTCTTTGGACTACACTCCACTTCCGCGAACCGTCGCACATTTCTCGTGCTCAAGCGTATTTAATCCGCTGTATGACTACCGGCACTCATCTCCTCGACATCCTTGTTGACACTGTCGCACAAGAAGATCACTTACCGGGCGTTACGCTCTGCAAGGACGAGATCCGTGACGTCTTTGAGGTCATCATACCTCATGTTAAACGTTGGCGCGCCTTTCACCTAAAGATTCGCGACAACGAGTGCAAAGGCCAGGCTCGGCATTATTTAGGCTCATGTGGACCAGCACCAAGGCTTGAAACGTTACAGCTCTATCATTTCGAGGACTACCAGACTCCACAAAACCTTTACTTGGCGACTTACCGCCCTCCCGTAATCGTCTTCGATAATTCCCTACCTCACCTAAAGAATGTCTCCTTAATCGGTGTTAATCTTCCCTGGGCAAAAAGTCCATACCTCAAGAACCTGCATAATCTCGAGCTAGCATTGCACTCGGATAATATTCGACCTCCTTACGAGTCGTGGGAGAGAATGCTGCGCATGAGCCCAGACTTGCAGAGTCTTTGCTTGCACTACTCTGGTCCAAGAGCAGGGACTGGGGATCCCTCGTTGAAGTGGTCGAGCACTGAGGAGGTAGTTCTTATGAAAGACCTGCAACATTTATCGTTGACAGACCTTGACCCTGACTACCTCTGCAACCTGATGCGACGGGTGTCTCTACCTGCCCTCACGAAGATCAGTCTCGATCTCCCTGAACAAGATTTCACCCCGTTCATTGAGCTTATCACGAGCTCAACCCTACGAGGAGACGACACACTGTCCTGCTCTGATACCCTTTCTGGCCCGCCGTTGTGTCGATGCGCCATTCCCTCCCTCCCAAAGCTAGAAGTATTAATCATTGGGGCGCTTGAATGTAGTCCGGAGAGCTGGTACGGATTACTTCAAACCTTGGAAGGGCTGCGGGTTCTCGAAGCCGATTTCTCCAGAGTTGGAAGGCGATTTTGGGACGTTTTAGTTGGAAAGCGTGGAAGTATTTCAGGAATCTGTCGGGTCCGAGACGAACGGGGAAGAGACTATAGTGAAAAGGACCAAAGTTCTCCCTTACTCCCTCACTTGCAAACGTTCAAGGTTTCAGGAATAACTGGGGTTAGCATAATATCAGAGATACTACGACGTAGGGGTTTGGCCACCTCGGGAGACGATCTTAGATGGGTAGTTGGATGGAATGAACGACGAAGAGGGAAAGACTTGGTATTGGACGAGCTCGTCGATGTTGGATGCCGAGTAGAGTCAAGGGGTGGACAAGGATGGAACATCGTGCAAGTGGAGACCTTTGACGAGGGAGAAGAAGAGGAGGAAGAAGAAGAAGAGGGAGAAGAGTGCTTGAGTCAGGAATCTATTGTGAACGAAAAAGTTGATGTCGAAGAGGGACTCTGATCGACCTACTGATTAGATAAGATCTTGTCATGTGATACAATGGATTTTTTTTTTCTTCGGTGCTTGCGCGAATTTCTAAACGCTAGACTAGGCTACGCCAACGCCTAACTTTTTTCCGTCATTATTTTCTAGGCAATGTCATCTACCGGTGCTATTCATGACCCACTGGAGATAAACCTATTCCGGCAAACTCGACACTTGCTCTCAATAATTCCTCCCGAATCCGAGTATGCTGAGGCTGTAAAAAACGCGTCTACAACGCGCGAATTATTCACAACACTCTCAAGGCTTTTGGCCGTTCCCGCCTACACACAACTGATAGCAACGTATTACCGACCTATTCTACTCGATCTGTGTGCCCGATGGATAGAGGTTGATGATAGCAAAGAAGAGCAGCTCGTAGCGCTGTGTCTTCTTTTGGAGGTTCATGAAGAGCTCTTTCCGTTCGTCACTGCTCTTTTTCATCATCTCATATATGTCAGCTAAAGTTGTTCCAGCATTTTGTACGAAATACTATGCGCGTCTTTCAAAGAGGGTCCGCTTTCCTTCATTAACGAAACACCCTCACTCATGTCAATAAATGTCGCCCGACTACACTGGCTCCTTCTTGCGTATTATCGAATTTTGCAAGCAAATCGCGAGCTTCCGCGGCAGCTTTCTTGGTCTCTGGCACCATTATCTAGGGCTACATGGACGCCTCATCTTGACAATGCCGCACGACTGTTATCAATACGTTGCTACGCACTACAAAGTGGCATGGGAGAGGAGGAGAGAGAGAATTTGGAAAGAGAAGTGCTAGGGGAGCCCTGCGGGGTTGACTGCTTGTTGGCTTATGGTCAGAACGAGGATGGATCTGAAAAGAACGTGGATGGATGGATCATGCCCGTAATTGAGGTACGGAGGATTCAGGAAGAAAGAGACTCTATTGTCACAAAACCTCATGACTACTATACGCGAGAAGACGGCGACTCTGCTCAAGTCATCCAATCGTCTGACCTTAGGTGCGCTCACAATTTCACAGTTGTATTGATGACTTTTAATCGTATCATAGCTCCTACATTGCTAATATCTATGGTGTTCTTCTTCTGCGGACGCCAAGGCTTCTGCAACACGAGTCCTCCCTCATACCGACGCCAACATCAATCCAAGGGCTTCAGTCTCTTGCTCTGCATGTTTCACTCCGCATACCTACCCTCGTCACATCTCCGCCATCTGCCGGAAAGGCTCTCTTACTCTCCCATCTTGCCGGTCTACTTCATTCATCCAGGAATCACATCATTACTATTCATCTTGCGGACACCTCCTTAGACCCACGGGCATTGCTGGGTTCATATGTTTCTTCAACAACCCGATCTGGTACGTTTGAATGGAAGGAGGGAGTTCTAGTGCGTTCCATGCGGGAAGGGAAATGGGTTGTTTTTGAGGACATTGACCGAGGGAGTAGTGAGGTCCTGGGGGTGATTAAGCCACTTGTGGAATCTTTGCGTGCCGGTAAATGGATTGGTGGTTGTGCCTCCCTCAACATCCCCAGCCGTGGCCGGGTCGTCGCGCATCACGACTTCATGATATTTGCGACGAGGTCCTCTTTACCGTCTCAACATGGAATCTTCCCAAAACCCACTTTTTTTGGAGCGCACAAATTCCATGAAATTGTACTGCAGTCACCAACCACCCAAGAATTGCAAACAATAATAGACTCTCGATTTCCGCGACTTGCTGGGAGTGCCGCCCAAGCTATCATACGTCTTTGCAATTCGGTCAAACGACTTGGTTCATCAGCTTCAGCACCCGAGGTCGGCTTACGACAAGTTCTCAAATTTTGTATGCGAATTGACAGACTCTTGCCTTCGTCACACCGACCAATGTGCATCGTAACGGATGAGACGTCGGTACCGTCATTTTCGGCCATTTTTCCCAATCCAACTCTTCGTGAAGACGTGTATTTGGAAGCCCGTGATGTGTTTTTTGGAGCAGGGGCGTCGACAACATCAGCACGAGTTCATGTTGAGGCTGTCGCAAACATAATTGGTGAACATCTTGGGTTGGACACCGACCGGCGCCAGTGGATCCTCCTTGGCAGGACACCAGAATTCCAGGTTGAGAAGGACATTAACGGACGAACGACTGCACTGTGCATAGGCAGTACATACCTTCAGGCCCGCCAGGGAAAATCGGAAATCTCCCCATCGATACCACGTCCATTTGCTATGCACAAACCAGCTATTTTGTTGCTTTCCAGGATAGCTACAGCTGTCGCCCTTGGGGAACCTGTCCTTTTGACGGGAGAAACTGGCACCGGAAAAACCAGTGTCATAACACATCTTGCAACACTGTTGCATCGACCTTTGATTTCGTTAAACTTGTCGCATCAAACTGAATCGTCAGATTTGATAGGTGGTCTCAAGCCAGTGGATGCAAGAATTCCAGGTTCTATGCTGCAGGAAAAGTTTTTGGAGCTATTTGGGGCCACGTTTAGCCGGAGGAAGAATGAGAAGTTTGAAGTGAAAGTTAGAAAGGCTGTCAATGAGGCGAAGTGGAAACGAGCGGTGGGCCTGTGGAAGGAAAGTACAAGATTGGCACAAGAACGGATTCGCATGAAGAGGGAGCAAGAAAATAGGTATGTTTATTCTATTATTTCAGGATGGGCAAGCTTTTTGACGTCTTGTTGCTAGAGTCGGTTCTCGGGATACAGAGCTAGAAACCCCAAGAAAGCGACGAAAAGTTGAGCAAGACATGAGAACTTCTTCTGAAGAGGGATGGGTATCCTTTCTGCGCGATGTCGAGGAATTTGAAGTCCAACATGTCCACGGAAAAGGAAAATTTGCGTTTGGTTTCGTAGAGGGACCACTTGTGAGAGCTTTGAGGTTAGGGGAATGGTAAGGATGTACAACTCCCCACATTCTTGTGCTAATTTTGTGATAGGATTTTACTAGATGAGATCAACCTTGCAAGTCCAGAAACTCTTGAATGCATATCTGGGCTTCTTCACAGTCCCACAGCTTCGATCACCCTCTCCGAGCAGGGCTCGCTTGAACCCGTTCCTAGGCACTCCGATTTCCGTTTATTCGCTTGCATGAATCCTGCAACAGACGTGGGAAAGAAGGATCTACCACCTAATATCCGATCCCGCTTCACCGAAATCGACGTTCCTCCTCCTGATGCAGACAAGGAGACGCTGCTGAGCATCATTACACAATACGTCGGACCTAATGTCGTCGGAGACAAAGGGGTCATCATGAACATCGCCGAGTTCTATGTCGCAGTCAAGGAACTCTCAGCAAAGCGGCAGATTGCAGACGGTGCCAACCACAGACCCCACTTCAGCATGCGTACTTTGGCGAGGGCATTGACATTTGCAGCCGACACAGCGAGTTCTTACAGCTTCAGGCGATCAGTTTGGGAAGGCTGCTTGATGGGATTCACAATGGTTTTGGATTCGGCCAGCGCCGAACTGGTCACAAGTTTGGCTCGCAAGCACTTGTTGGTGGGTGTGCGAAATCCAAAATCAATGTTGACGAAAGATCCAAACCCACCCAGTCCTCCAGACAGTTATGTCAAATTCGGACCCTTCTATCTTGAGAAGGGGCCCCTTCCTGAAGATCCCGTTGACAACTACATCATGACTCCCTCCGTCCACAGAAAACTTATTGACCTTGCGCGGATAATTCTGACACGTCGCTTTCCCATCCTTATCGAGGGTCCTACTTCTAGTGGCAAGACAAGCTCAGTTGAATACCTTGCGAAACGAACAGGCCATCATTTTGTACGCATCAACAATCATGACCATACAGACATTCAAGAGTACATTGGCTCATATGTATCCGATCCTTTAACAGGAAAGTTGGTCTTCAAGGATGGTCTCCTTGTCCAAGCGCTTCGTAACGGACATTGGATTGTCCTTGATGAGCTCAATCTGGCACCGACTGATGTTTTGGAGGCATTGAATCGTTTACTTGACGATAATCGCGAATTGGTAATCCCAGAAACGCAGGAAGTCGTCAGACCTCATCCCCACTTCATGATTTTTGCAACCCAGAATCCGCCAGGGCTCTATGCTGGAAGAAAAGTTCTATCACGCGCTTTTCGCAGCCGCTTCCTTGAAGTCCATTTCGAAGATGTCCCTCAGACGGAGTTGGAAACAATTCTTTGTCAAAGATGTCAAATAGCCCCGTCTTATGGCAAGAAAATCGTTAGTGTTTTTCATGAGCTTCAGAAACGTCGTCAAGCAGGACGTGTCTTTGAGAGTAAACAGGGCTTCGCCACACTCCGTGACCTCTTTCGATGGGCTGGAAGAGACGCTGTTGGCTATCAGGAGCTGGCTGAGAACGGATATATGTTATTGGCAGAACGAACTAGACGTGATGACGACAAGGTTGTTGTCAAGGAGGTGATAGAGTCGATCATGGGGGTCAAAATCGACGAGGCTGTCATGTACAACCTACAAAGGCCAGACGTTGATATGCTATCTTATCTCGGTTGTCCAACCCCTTTCTCGTCCGCCATCGTTTGGACGAAAGCAATGCAGCGATTATTTGTCTTGACCTGCAGAGCGCTGAAGTTTAACGAACCTGTCCTCCTCGTTGGGGAGACTAGTTCTGGAAAAACATCTGTATGCCAAGTGTATGCCGACATCACCTCGCAACATTTACATGGTATTAATTGTCATCAAAATACCGAGACTGCGGACTTGATTGGGGGTCTTAGGCCAGTACGCAATCGGCATGCGGCAGAGACTAAGGCGATGGAAGAAGCTGTTTCCGCCTTACAAGGCGAAGGCATCTCCAACATTCCTCTGACATTCGAAGCCATATCACATGCACTGGTCCAAGCATTGAAAGATACCTCTGGTTTAACCACACAAGCGCGTTCTCATCTGGAAGGCATTTATCAAAGAGTCTCGCACATTCAATCGATATTTGAGTGGCAAGATGGGCCCCTCATCCACTCCATGCGAAATGGCGATGTCTTCTTGCTCGACGAAATATCGCTGGCGGATGACTCGGTTCTCGAGCGTCTCAACAGCGTCCTTGAACCTGATCGTACGATTGTTCTGGCCGAACGTGGAGGGGCTAATTTTGAACTTCCCACTATCCAAGCATCCACCAACTTTAAGCTTGTTGCCACGATGAATCCAGGAGGCGATTATGGAAAGAAAGAACTTTCTCCAGCTCTCCGCAATCGCTTTACAGAAATCTGGGTCCCTCGAGTTGACGATCGTGATGATCTGGAACTTATTGTTGGTAGTTTGTGGCAACACGAGCACCTTCGTAAGTTCACTACATCCATTTTGGATTTCGTGGACTGGCTGTGCATGTATGTGAATGATCGCTCCCTCATAAGCCTTCGAGACATTCTTGTATGTGTTTCCCTTTGTCAATTAGATTCTGACATGAATTTAATTTAAAGGCCTGGGTTACATTCACCAACGCCTCGTACCGGTCGGAAACGTTAGCTTGTATACCTGCCGATGAGATTTACGTGAGTTTTCCCATCTTCTTAATCGCCAGGTACTCATTTGGTTGTAGCATCATGCCGCGCATATGACTTACCTGGACGGGCTCAGTTCCCTTCCCCAGCTCTCAGGATATTCTTCTGAGGCCCTGATGCGACTTAGACAGGATGCACTGACTAAACTTCTTGAGCTCGTTCCTCTCCAGGAGTCTTTTTCTTCGACGGTTCCGATCCATGACCAGGAGCAATCTGTGCAGTTCGGCAGCTTCGCAATCAAGACGGGAGCCAGGCTTCGAGGGCGTCAGTCATTCAACCTAACAGCGCCGACTTCTAAGGATAATGCTATGCGTGTTGTCAGGGCATTTCAAGTATCAAAACCAATTCTATTGGAAGGAAGCCCGGGAGTGGGAAAAACAAGTCTTGTTACGGCCCTAGCTGATGTCTCTGGTCACCACCTATGTCGCATAAACCTTTCTGATCAGACCGACCTCATTGACCTTTTCGGTTCTGACCTTCCGGTCGAAGGCGGTTCACCTGGAGAGTTTGCTTGGAAAGATGCGGAATTCCTCAAAGCATTGCAAGAAGGGCATTGGGTTCTCCTAGACGAAATGAATCTGGCTCCCCAGGCTGTGCTGGAAGGCTTAAATGCCGTTTTGGATCATCGTGGGACGGTCTACATCCCGGAGCTTGGTCGGACATTCACATGTCATCCTTCTTTCCGCATTTTTGCTGCCCAAAATCCGCTCAATCAAGGTGGTGGTCGCAAAGGTCTCCCAAAATCCTTCGTGAACCGCTTTACTAAGGTGTATATCCAAGAGCTCTCTCCTGATGACCTTTTTATAGTTTGTCAACATCTATTCCCTGATATTGAAGAGGAAACGCTCCGCTCCATGATTTCTTATAATATTCAGCTCAATCAACAGGTCAGCCTTCAGCGCACCTTCGCTCGTGAAGGCTCCCCTTGGGAGTTCAATTTACGAGATGTCATACGTTGGGGAATCCTTCTGAGTGCTTCCCATCCCCGGAAACCTCTAGCGTATCTGCGCAGTGTTTACCTCCATCGCTTTCGAACGATGCGAGATCGCTCTGAAGCTCAGCGCATCTTCAACGCAGTTTTTTCTGCGAACTCCTGCGAGGCTGAAGACGCGCCTGGATGGACCATTTCAACCACTCACATCCAAATTGGCCATGCCATATTGAAACGTCGGAATATGGCTCCTCATCGCCGGCCTGGCCGAGTGTTGAAGAGTCAACTATCTGCATTGGAGTCCCTGGGCAATTGCATTTCAAAATCCTGGCTTGCTATATTGACAGGTGAACGGGAAAGTGGCAAAACAGATCTTGTTCGTACCCTAGCAGGTTTGAGTGGAAATTCCGTATGGGAAGTTTCTATTAATAGCGCAACGGACACCATGGATCTACTTGGTAGCTTCGAACAAGTTGATATTCGTGGGCGGATACTTTCCGTTGTCGACGAGGTTGCTGATGCTGTTGACCACAATTTGCGGACCATTTCTGGTTCAAAACTTTCTCCCAGCATTCAAAAACACGTCCTATATCTTCAGCAAATACGCGCAAAGACTGCGGCATCAGATATTCGAGATTTACTTCGAGCAGCCTCTCTTCTTCTCTTCGAACTAATCAAGTCAAGTTCTGACAGAGGAGACCGCTATCTAGTGCTGCAAGGTAAAGTCCAGGATCTTTCTTTGGCTTCAGATGCTACTTGCCGATTCGAATGGGTTGATGGTCCCCTCATAAGAGCAATGAAGGAAGGCCAGTGGCTCCTCATGGACGACGCTAACCTATGCAGTCCTTCTGTGCTTGACCGGTTGAACTCCCTCTGCGAGCCCGATGGCTGCCTGACTCTCAGCGAAAGAGGGTTTGTCAGTGGAGAGGTCCAAATCATTAAACCCCATCCGAATTTCAGGTTGTTCATGTCTGTAGATCCACACTATGGTGAGCTCTCGCGAGCAATGCGCAATCGTGGGATGGAAATTGCACTACTGTCGGGGCTTGCTACAGATGATTGCGTAATTTTGTGCGACCACCTTCGTCTACCATTATCTTATGCTACACTTGGAAAGCCGTCAAGCCAATTGGTTCTGTTCGATGCAACCCGACGAGGATTATTGGCGAAAAATGCCTGTGGCCTCCGTTCAATTGCTTCAACTGGCCGCAGTCTAGATCAGCATTCCGCTCTCTCCAGTTTAGTAGATCATGCACCGATGCTTGCTCTTTCGGCACTTGCAGAGCCTCTCGATTCTATCGTCTTTTTCCTATGCCGCTGTCTCATCCCCGATTACATAGTCCATTTCAACCGGCATTTAGAAGCATTTCGGGAGAGTAATGGTCTTGCGAGTGTTCTCCAAAACCTTCTTAAAACCTTCCCATCAGCTGCGCTTTCAAGAGTTCTCAGCCAGTTCAGGGCTACACTCAGCAGTCAAAACGGGGTTCCCTCGAGTTTCGTTTTAGCTCAGGTTAGATGACCCCCTTTATTATCAAAGGCATTTCGCATTAATGGCTGTCCCACTTTTATTGAAAAAAATTTAGCCTATCGACTTCCACTTAAACAGCCCAGTCTTCGAAGACACGGTCAATGGCCCTTCCTCGCATGACGCGATAGTCAGTGCATTGGATCTTTCAGCGCTCCTCTTCCTCAACGAGCTCGATCAGCGCTCATGGACTATCCCTGACATACTTGCCGTCAATGGGATGGGACAGAGTGCCTTAAAGCAAATCGAAGAAATCTTAGAAGCAATTCAATCTGTGGGATATCAAACATTGGAAGCTTTAGTTGTTGAACCGGCTTCAAAACTGGTGGGGTAGTCTACATTATGGCTTGCCAAATGCTCATTGTTGAATAGGTAGACGCCAAAGTGGCGATAGCTGTTTTGACATATGGTCGACATTTGCGCCGGGCTGTGGACGCAGGGGCTTTCGATTTCTCTGCTGTTCACGCGATCCTAGGATGGCTAAAGGATTCGCTAGATAATTATCCCCCTTCTTTTGGGCCTCTATTTATTGCCGTCCAGACTCTTAACGAGATCGTGTCACTCTCAGCGGGATTTGGATTGATTGATATGTGGTCAAACTTTTATATGCGCAGTCTGCCAGCAACAGTTCGGGCGGAATTGAAGAAAGTCGAAGAATTTTCTTGCCACATGGAGGAATGTACCCGTTCTCTGGGTATGCGATGCATTGTTGGTTTGACGATTATTGGAATACTTATGTTTGAGTCCTTAGCACTCAGGAGCGAAGCATTCAAGGTTATGGCATTGGTCGCTTTAACAACAGTGGAAACTCAGGACACACATGTATCTGAAATCGTGGATCTCAAGACAATTTTAGAGCACGTCAGTTAATCTCTCTCTTTCTGTTTCAGTAGAGCCAATGACTACTTTCAGTGTCTGCTTGCGAGCCATCTTCCTCAAACTCACTTGGAATATCATATCAACCCTCAGTCGCTCATCTTGGAGCTAAGTGCTTTAACTGGGTGTCACCACGATTCACAGGTATGCGGATATCAACCCACTCAAAAAGATGCCCTGCTCAAATTATAAAGCTCCACATGCTCAAAGACGTAATTAACCTAGCATGCGAAAATATGAGGGTCCCACTGCTTCGATTGGTTCCATACCAACACCTCCTATGGACATTGGAGACCAGGAAAGGTGAGTTGAATTCGATCGGTTTTCTTTCCCGTTTCTTTCACTAATGAAAGCAAACAGAAAACTCGTCATTAGCGGTACAAACTCAAATTTCTTATCTGGAAGGATTTTGGAGTGGGCGGTCTTCTGACTGTTTTGGGGCTTTACCGCTCTTCCAGCCGACGCAGCTGCACGCCGCCATCTCAGCATGGTAAGCCGTCCACGTCTTTAGCTTCGGAAAATGCAGTTAACACCACCCAGCGACTTGGCCTCGGTACCGCTGATTCGTTTGGATAATTACGAAAAAGAAGTCCGTCGCCAGGTCCGTATTGCCATCTTCCACTGCAAATCTGACCGAAGCCGCCTCGGACAATTACAAAGGCTTTTCTATCAATCACTCATCACCGTAAGTTACTGGCTGTCCCAACCTTCACATGCAATTAAGCATTTGTAGATTATAACTTGCTTTTCCTCGTCGTACAGCCTTGACGTTTATGAGAACATTTGCCAGCGGTCTCTTGTTATTCAATTGGACTCAATTGGAGGCCTCTTGTCCCTCTTGGAGCAGTCCAGCAACCTTCCTCTCGTAGCAGCAATCATCAAGTTTCTTCGACCGCTTCTCGATCAATGGTCCGATCGCGATCCTATCTCGAATCTTGGGTTGTGTTGGATCGCACTCAGTCAATTGCTATTCGACCTGCTGATCCCAAACACCCCCGTTGATCCTGCTGCCATCCAGATGTGTACTGTTGATCGATTGCGTCAAGATGAAGCCGTCCTGTTGTCTCAAATGCAGCTCCACAGGCAACTCGAAGAACTCACGACAGGAAACAGAAACAACGGTATCCTCGTCCACCTTGAAAATTGCAGGGAAGATATCTGTGCCCAGTTAAATAATGTGCCGGCCCTCCCATCTCGCAAGAACGTTATTCGTCTCCACCAATTTTGGTCGGAGGTTTCGCAGTTTCGAAGTAGCGTCACCTCCGCTCCAAGGGTTGACAGCATACTTGAATTAGCGAAAAACGGAGATAGCATCGCAATTCCTCGTGAACGGGTGATCCAGGAGTCATTAGCTAGCTTCTACCAGCGGCTAGACAGCGCGTATGATGAATTTGCAGATATCAATATCCTTCTCAAGCTTGGCATTCTTCAACTTCGGCTTGGACTTCATCTAGTCGTTCAAAATTCAAGAATTTCGCAAACAAGAAAGGACCCCACATCCCGTCTGGTATCATCGTTGGTTGCATTCCCTTCGGTTCGTAGTGCCACGCTTATTCTGGCGACCTCGACCACTGCGGGACAATCAAGGACTTCAGCTTTTCGCCACATTTTGCTCGGTCTAGCAGCGATTTCAATGGAAAAGTTCATTGGCATTGAAATGGCCCAACAAACCCAGCTGGTTGAATCATATTATGAACAAGCATTCAGACTTTGGCTCATAGACCGCACCAAGGACAAAGAGATGGATGAAGCCTCTCAGTCCTTATACCGCCACACTACCCTCGAACATGACGCTGTGGGTGACGCGGAATTGGAGGAACAAGAATTTCTGTCCTTGTTCCCTGCTTTTGAGGAGATCCTAGAACAGCCCCCTTTGACCAACACCCAGCCAAAGTCGCAGCAACCCGAATTTGTGTTGGATCCCGAGATGCCTTTGCTGGTTGCAATCCACCATGACTTATTGATGCATCCTCAAACAGCCAACAGTTCGACATCCCTGCAACATTGTAAATTTGATCGAATTAGACAGTCAATGGTGGAATCTCTTGTGAGATCCCATCTAGGAGGACTCCCCGAGAGTTTAGATATCGAGAGCCTACACTTCCAGCTTTCCCTTCTTCGAAATCAATCGACTGACCTACAGCGATCTCAAATCATTAACGATGTGCCCTACAACTTTTACTTGGACCCGAACGTGCAAGAGGTTAGAAAGGTTGCATTGGTTGTTGGTGCCCTTCGTGGCAGACTTCAGGTTCTTTCTGAGGAGTGGCCAGATCAGATGGTTCTTCGACACCTTGCGGATCGGTGCGACGTTGTTCTTAACTTTGGACTTCATAGTCCGGTTGCTTTGGTTCTTTCTGCGATTGAACAACTTCTCCTACAAACCGATGACTGGGAGATGTATGCCAATCGTCAAAACACCATCCAGGTTCATCGGGAGGCGCTCATTGCGTTGATTGTCGATTGGCGACGCCTCGAATTGTCATGTTGGCAAACACTTCTTGATTCTGAAGCCAACAAATCAACGGACGGTGTATCTAAGTGGTGGTTTCAGTTATATGATGTGATTCTGCGTGGCGCCCTCAGCACGTTGGACCAATCGACAGAATCAACAGCATTCACTCAATATTTGCACAATCTTCTTCCGCTCTTAGAAGACTTCATTATCAAGAGTCCACTCGGCGAATTTCTCGCCCGAATGCAACTTCTTCGCAGCTTCGAACACTTCCTTGCTTATATTGGCAGCGATAAATCAGACCCCCAGCGGTCCGCTTTGCAACGCATTGAACGTATTTTGCACAGCATTCACCAATATTATAGTCTCTTCTCATCTGAAATTCTTACCCACTTGTCTGAGAAAAAGGCTGCGCTGGAAAAAGAGATCAGAGATTTCATCAAGCTTGCAAGTTGGAAGGATGTTAACGTGCAGGCCCTGAAGCAAAGTGCCCAACGTACTCACCGCCATCTGTACAAGATCATACGAAAATTCCGGGAAGTCCTACGGCAGTTAATCTCAAATTTTATCCAACCCCAACTTGCTGGAATTCCTGAAACCGTTCCTTTACATTTCCAGTCTCTGTCGTTTGAGCAAACCTGGGCATTGTCCCCGCCCAACAATGATCCTAATGCAACACCAAATCATTCTCATCTCCTAAACAAAACCTTCGCGAAGTACTGCCACCTGGTTGCGACAAAGATAAAACCTTTTGTACAGTCTCTCTCAGCTCGAGAAGTGGATAATTTCGCGGTTGAAGTCATCACCACCACGAGAAAGCTTGCCAGTCTATCCGTGCCCGAAGGTCTTGAAGCGGATAAGCGCGAAAAATATCACAAGGGATTATTGGTGCGCAAGAGGAAGGCTTGGAGTGACCTACTCAAGGAGCTCAAAAAAGCGGGATTATCGAGCAACCTCAAGCCGGATGTTTTGGCTCAAAACATGGATCCTATTTGGATACGGACACAACCACCCTTGTCTGCTACGGATCCTCAAACTATTTTGGTCGAGAATTACTTTGACAAACTTTCTGGGTCCCTTCCAGCCTTGCGCTCCTCGATCTCCAACCATCATGTTGATCTCACAACACGCGAGCTTCAAAGGGGTATCATGTTCGTGGAATCTGGGTTTTTCATGGCGATGGACCTTCGATCAAGGTAAGTTTTAGACTTTCGTGTCATTTTTACCGCCTGACATTGACCAGATTGGCAAATGCCCTTGATGTACATCAACGGCTCCAACGAGTGGCCAGCCGTCTGAGGACTCTCTCTTCTTCCGCCACAGTTGTAACGGGATCCAATTTGAGCCATTATATCTCCTGCATTAAGGCTTTTCTTTGCAGGCTCTCGAGCGCCCTCTCTGACCTCCAACGAGGGGCCGTAAGTTTAAATGAACTTGCGCCGAAGATAAATATAGCAGATGTTCTACTGGAAGAGATATCGCTCTTCCTCAGGGAAAGCGATTCTCTCAAAGCAAAGATAATGTATCTACCGGATTCAGTGAGATTAACTGTCATGCCAGTGCTGTTGCAGGGTAAGAATGGGCGTCCTTGTGACAATTTATCGATGGCTAATAGAATACTTCAGATGAACACACACTGGTTTCCGAAGCCTGGGCGCACATTTCTCGAACGGCGGGCTTGCTTTCGAAATGGTCAAAGGACGACCCTCGGTTGAACCACCTTCTATTACCCATCACCCAGTGGCTCGAGACCCAAGATGTTCCGGCTCTCTTACCGCCAACGACGGGATCTTCGTCAAGCTACGATTGTACGGAGCAACTCATTAACTCATTTTTGATCAGTGTTCAATCTCTCTTGCCCCACTGCCGTGATGTTGTTTCTGAAGAAGATGAACAAGACCAGGAAGAGCAGTATCTTCTGAAAGGATACCGCCAAATACGGGACTTTACCCATCTGCTCAGCATCGACCGTGTATTCTCAGCGTTGACGAGCTTTCTTTGCCTTATTAAGACACAAGACGACCTACGCCTCAACTTGCCCAAGATCGTCCCGTTCTTCGACGTATATCTATCACTTGCCAATGATCAACTGGTGGCCCACAACCACTGGACAAAGGCTCTTCTGAAGCTTGACTTCATTCTATCTTCTGTGATGCATACACTTTCCCGTCAGGGTTTCTGCAAGCCCCCCGACTCTGATGATGCAGGGACTAATGGCGAGGCGTCGGAAGTGGCTGGCGGAGTAGGCTTAGGAGATGGGGCTGGTACAGAGAATGTTAGCAAAGAGATTGAAGACGAGAGTCAGGTAGAGGGCCTACAAAGTGAGACCCTTGAGAATCAAGATCCTCAGGGGAAACATGATGAAGGCGACGCTATCGAAATGAATGACGATTTTGGAGGCGATCTGGAAGACATGCTCGACAACGGCTCTGAAAATGAGGCCGAGCCAAGTGAGGGAAGTGAAGGTGATCCAGACGAGACGCTCGGAAATCTTGATGCGTCAGATCCCTCTCTGGTTGACGAAAAGCTATGGGGCGACGAAATAGGTCCAGATGATCCAAAATGTGACGAAGAGCAGGCAGACCAGGATCACTCCAAGCAGCATGGAGGCAACTCTGACGTCGTTGCAAAAGAAGAAAAGGGAAGGAAGGAATCAAAAGAAAAGGAGGGAGAACAAGAAACGGATGACGCGACAATGGAAGAGGAACCTGGATCGGAGGGTGAATGTGATAGCGCAAACGACCAGAATGTGAGTGGAGCCCCTATGGACGACTATATTCCAGAAGCGAATACTCTAGACTTGCCGGATAACATGGAATTGGGAGAGGACGGAGTGGAGTCGGGGGGAGAAGACAAGGAAGATGAGATGGGAATGGAGGACGGTGAGGACGAAAATACGGAGGATGACGATCTCAGACCTGAGGTTGAGGGAGCTACAGACCAAAACTCAGCGCCAGACGATAGCTTTGAGTCGCCGGAGGTCCAGAACGATTCTACAGCAGGCAACCCAGATGAAAACGAGGATGACAGGGAGGTCGAAGAGGGAAAAGAGGTCGTAGCGAAACCTGATATTTTTGCGGGCGAAGGAACAGCAGCTGAACAAGATCAGTCAGCAAATCCAGACGTTGGCGAAAGTACAACAACTGGGGAAATGGGAACTTCTGAAAGCAGGATTGGTCAATCCTCCACTGCTCAAAACGAAACTGTCAATGAAGAAGGGTGAGTGCAGCTTCGTCTGGTTCTTTTTTGTTTTTGTTTTTGTTTTTGTTTTTCTGACAGACAACCGTTATTCTAAGGCATTCCGAAAGTCTAAAACCTCAAATCGACCCCCAAACCGTTGAACCCAACGCAGGAGGAGGTTCTGCTACTTTTGGCAGTCAGGGAGGACAGGCATCGTCGCAGAGTGACGAACCGCAAGCATCAAACCCTCTTCGTGATCTTGGAGACACACTGAAAGAAATCCGTCAACGCATCAATGAAATTCTAAACGCTGATGAAGACCAAGCTCCCCGTGAACGAATTGACGTTGGTGACGGCCAATCCCAGCTTGAATACCTTCGTCCCCAGGACGCGGACAACGACATGCAAGCTTTGGGTCCTGCTGGCGAAGAACAGGTGGCGAAGCTTGATCAACTGAAACTCATTGACGATGACATGGCCGTGGACAATATAACTGCAATGGACATCGATACACCGGCGGCACCTGAGCAACATGAACAACCAACTCAAGAGTCCGTTTTCCAGCAGGATCCCTCGTCCTCAACACGACGTGACGATGTCGAAGGAGCTGTCCTCCAGACGATGAACAACCGCTTTCCAGAAACCTCCGTTTTCCCAGATTCATCGACATCAAAGGCTGACATTGAAATGGGTGACACCACAGATCATACCGTGGAGATGGAACTACGGAACTGGCGTGCCACAGATTACCCTGACGATGGAGCGGAGCGTATCTGGCGACTATATGAATCACTGACACATGACCTCGCGTACGCTTTATGTGAGCAATTGCGCCTCATCCTGGAACCCACGCTCGCGACTCGCTTGAAGGGTGATTATCGTACTGGCAAGCGGCTGAATATGAAGAAGATCATCTCTTACATCGCAAGTGATTATACTAAGGATAAGATCTGGCTGCGTCGGACCAAGCCCAGTCAGCGTGAATATCAAGTCTTTATCGCACTCGATGACTCGCGTTCCATGGCCGAATCCCATTCCATTCATCTCGCATATGAGACTCTCGCCCTGATCTCCAAAGCTTTGGGTCGTCTGGAGGCTGGTGACATCGCAATAGCCAAGTTTGGTGAAACTGTCGATATTTTGCACGGGTTCGACGAGGGACCGTTCACTGACCAAGCTGGAACCAAAATCATCAGCGCCTTCAGATTTAACCAAAAGGCCACTGACGTCCTCTCGCTGGTAGATACGAGCTTGAAGGTGCTAGAGAGAGCTCGGGAACGCCGGTCTATGAGCTCTTCATCAGGTGCTGACCTCTGGCAGCTGGAGATCATCATTTCAGACGGGATGTGTCAGGATCACGAGAAGTTGCGCACTGTGTTGAGAAGGGCGGAAGAGCAACGTGTCATGATTGTCTTTATCATCCTTGATTCCTTGCACGCGACTGCTGGTGATTATTCCACCCAGCAGCATGGATCTTCTATTCTTTTGATGGACAAGCCAGAGTTCAGGATGGTCGATGGTCGGATGGAGGTACAGCTGCAGAAGTATCTGGACTCTTTTCCCTTTGAGTATTATGTGGTATTGCGGAACGTGGAGGCCCTCCCTGAGGTGTTGTCTGGGACGTTGAAACAGTTCTTTGAGCGGATTTCGGAGGAGTGAGAAGGGTGTCTGTATTTTTTTCTTGGTGGACGATATCTTGCATTATATAGAGCGTGACAAATATATTATCACTACAAATGGATGTGTGTGCGACTGGGTGTAATCGTTCAAGCAAGGAAGGGTCTACTTTTTCATCATTACATTCCGTCCGAACGAGCAACAGCGTTAATATTATTATTATTCCCTTCGACGATGGACCCTCTCCTATCACTTCCTCTCCTCAGTCAGCAGCCAACTCCATCTTGATGTGGGCAATAGCGGCAGCGGGGTTGAGACCCTTTGGACACGTGCGAGAGCAGTTGAAGATGGTATGGCACCTGTACAAGCTCATCTCGTTTTGGAGGCGTTCCTTCCGCTCCGCGCCGTTGGCATCCTTCAAGGTTTTAGAAACGCCATCAAATGGAAGAGATAACCAAAAACTCACCCGAGAGTCGGCGATCCACCTGTAGGCCTGCATGAGGGTAGCGGGTCCAAGATATTCATCTTGGTTCCACCAATATGAAGGGCAGGAGGTGGAGCAGCAAGCGCAGAGAATGCACTCGTACATTCCATCCAGCTTCTTACGGTCTTCCTGTGATTGAAGGAACTCGCCTGGGGAGGTTGTCGGAGGCGGAAAGGTGCGAATTTAGAGGAAGAGACGGACCTTCAGCGGGAGGGTTATCGTTTTGTAACCAAGGTTCAATCGATTTGTATTGTTTGTAGAAAAGGGTCAAGTCGGGGACAAGGTCCTTGACAATGTACACTGTTTATAGTATATGGCAATTGAGGTGATAAAATGAAGGATGGTGACGGACTGTGAGGTAAGGGATAAATCTTGGTGTCCTTAGAAGGTTCCCTGTCGATCCTGCAGAGGCAGGCGAGGGTGTTCTGACCGTCTATGTTCATGGCGCACGAGCCGCAGATACCTTCACGGCATGAACGACGGAAGGTGAGAGTGGGATCGATTTCATTCTTAATTTTAATGAGGGCGTCAAGAATCTATTCAGGGGTGAGGACAGCGCGTCATGGCCCAAAGGCTTTCCTCACCATAGGCCCAGTCTGATTCAAGTCAATCTTGTATGACTGAAGGGTAGGCTTTGTTGCTGGTTCATCCGGGTTCTGCAACACTGTCAGGAGAAATCGTGGTGGAAGAAAATGGATTACCCAGCGGTAAATCTTGAATTCTTTTTCCAACACAGGTTTCTGTGTGGGAACAGCCTGAAATTTGCGAGCCGAGGAGCTGAAAGCACGCCTGGCTTGTCGGGACAGGGCGATATTCATGATAATCGAGGACAGACAAAGTAGGCAAACGACAACTCTCGTGTCGGAACCGGAACAGCCGTGCTTATGTAATAAATCACAAGTGATGTCAACGTCCACCACTGGCAAGGTCCTTGACCCGGAGGAGCGCAAGGGGCTCCTTTCTACAACAGACGACGACTACGACGATGGGCCGGAAGATCACTCAGACACTAAACCGTGGAAACGGAAGAGGATTGTCTTCACTGCTTTCATATTCATTGCTTTACTTATCACTGGTGTCATTGCACGCGCACTCTTGAGAACGACAAGACCTTCCCCCCTGCATCCGTTCACAGGGACTGTTCTACGTTCAAATGGGACACACGAATTTAAGCGAACCGTACTCATTGTATCCATCGACGGCCTGCGGTTGGTCACTGTCTTTGAATCATTCCCTTGCTGAACGACATTCCACACAGGGCAGACTATCTTGACCGCGGCCTAACGCCTCATTTATTGGATATCAGCAAGCAAGGGCTTAGGGCAAAGGCGATGAAGCCAGTATTTCCGGTGCTTCGCCTTCTATCTTTGCATTCCTTTCACTATTAATTCTTCTGCCTCTCAGACCCTTACCTTCCCGTACGTCTACTCCTTTGGGAACTGTTGAGTGACTCAAGCAATTTATTTCTTCCAGAAATCATTGGGCTTTGATGTGAGCCTTTGGACTTTTGCTATTCAGAACTTCTTTTGTAGTGACAACATTACATAGGACAGGCCTCTATGCTGAATCTCATGGTATCGTCGCGAATGTGTGTCCCCGCCCCCAATCTACCTCTCATGACTTATGCGCGTTCACAGAACTTCTGGGATCCTGTATCTAAACAAGAGTTTCATTACAATCAAATAAAATCCTGCTGGAATCCTTCGTGGTGGAGTGGGGAGCCAGTGCGGTGACCTCTTTCTCTGCCTGTGATAGCTCATGGAATCATGACTTTAGATGTGGGAAACGGCAGAAGAATCTGGCGTCATCACCGCCAACTTGATGTGGTGGGTATCCCCACTTCTGCCATCTGTCCCGAATTTAGTGTAGCTTAGGCCTGGTCCGCCCAAGACAATATCAGGAGCATCATCAACGTATTTCGTTCCATGGAAGGCGTGTAATTTTACAACATGAAATTTCGATTCTTACCGTTTCACTCAGGATCATGTGCCCTTGAACGAAAAGCTTGAACAGATTCTTCATTGGATAGACTTGCCTCTGGAACAGAGGCCACAGCTGATAATGGGTTAGTGATAAAATATCAAGCATTCGCCATACTCCAACTAAAACGTTCCAGCATATGAGCCCTCCTTGGACCAAGCTGGCCACAGAACGGGTCCTGCATCCAAACTCGTCAACGTTGGTATCCATCTAATTGCGCATCTAATTTTTCTGACCCTGATCTCCAGAAAACTCTCGTTGAAGTTGACGTATTTGCCAAGGATCTACATACATCACTGAAAGCTCGAAACCTCACTGACATTGTTGACATTGTGTTTGTCAGCGACCATGGGATGACGGACACAAGTCATCCCGAGTTGATATACATGGACGACATCCTTGGCGAAGAAGGCCTTAATGATATCGAGCACGAAGATGGTTGGCCTTCCATGGGTATACGGTTTCAACCAAAGGCCAATGCGTCGCATTATGTTTCGGCGCTGCTGGAAGCCTCGGCTGAGAACCCCGAAAAGTTTGATGTTTATACAAAGGATACGATGCCAGAGCGTTACCATTTCGCGGACAACGAACGGATTGCGCCTATTTATGTTGTGCCGAAAATTGGATACGTGTTGACGACAAGAGCTGAAGGGGACACCGGAATGTCAAAGGGAGTAAGTGGTTCCTTATTCTAACACCCCCTTTTTCACTCACATCGTGCTGCAGAATCACGGATACGACAACGATGAGATTTCAATGCAAGCCATCTTTGTCGCTCATGGCCCCTTTTCTTTTGAGGCCAAGGCACAACACCAGAAAAGGACCAAGCATGCTCCTTTCCGGCGTTCCTCAAAACACGATTGGCATTCGACTTCGGACGATACGTATATCATGCAGCGCTTCCAGAACGTCGAAGTCTACAATTTAGTTATCAAGCTTTTGGGCATCGATGCCTATGCAGCGAGTAATAATGGCACTGTTGGGTTTTGGGATAGATATTTGTGACCTCGGGCTCTTGGTTCCTCACTTACAATTATTGTTAGCTTGTCTTTTGGAAAATTATTCATCCACATAACTTTAGGTGTGTTTTTAATACAAAGGGTAGTGATAGGGACATGTGAATAATCATAAAGTGCTTCGCTAACACCTTCATCAATGGCTATCGGCATCAAATACCATCTGATCATGTTCAGAACTGAGATGCCCGCCCGTTGTTGATGGCACATACGCTGCCTCCGGCAAACCAGACTCATCTAGTCCCTCCGCAGCTTCGATGATTTCGTATAGTCTTGATGCAACCTCTGGAGGGGGCACACGACCGCCCAAGATATCCTTGGCGGGTACAGGCGATCCATAGAAATCGCGATTAGCATCTTTCCTCTCAATGAGTGCGGTCCCTTCAAGCGACACGCCAGCGAATAGTCCTAATTGCATTCAGTGTATGAGTTTACGGGTAAATGAATCAACACCCTATTTGACGTGCCTTTGGACTTGGAATACGAGAACATGGGTGCAGGGTGGGCCAATGATGCTTGGACACTTCCCCCTGTGCCAATCGGGCCCGCAGTGGCGCTGATGTTCCCCCCAATGGTGACGTTCCCGCCCAACGAAAATGCGCGTACAGCGTCCTCGCTGTTCAGGACGATCACAAAGTCGGTGATGTCCGCCCCGATCTGCAAACCCCATCCCAGGCCCCCGGTAGCGATGCATGAGGGGGCTGACCAAGAGCCGTCGGGCAGTCGGGCGATGACGAGGCCTGAGCCGGCTTTCCCTGAAAAGACGAAGCCGGCTTTGAGGACTTGGAAGATGGCGAGACCTGGATTTGCGTCGAATAAGCCCGAGGATTTCTTTGAGATTAAAGTGAACACTCACCTCGGGCTCGTTGCAGAACAGGCTTTGGTATAGAGTTCAGAGCTGACTCGGGGTGTGTGGGATCGGCTAGAAATGTCGACATTAAGCTGCATTGCGCATTGAGACGACGGTGAGCATACCAAGGAAACTATTAAGAATCTTCGCCGCCTTGTCCGCTTCTCCTGGCAATGAAAACGTTTGGACAAAATCGCGGGATCCGCTGGCGACCTTGGTTGAGCTGGATTGAACAAAAGCTGTAGCCTGAATACCAGCTCTCTGGGCACCCTTGCGGAATTTATCGAGCATGGACATGATTACGGAGGAGAAAAGAACAGTATGGATCCTCGTATTTTATACTAGTGGGATATTGGTGGGATATGAGTTGTTGCAACCTGTACTAATAAGGCTACTATTTGTCACCCCTTACGTCATCACCTCCAGGTATCACTTCTAACCGACGACCCAGAGGCTGGGCTCGTGAAGGCATTGTTTGGATCGGACTCCCATTCCAATTTCCCATTGGACTTCCGAATGTACTTGTATTCGATGTTGGTGTTAGCGGGGACCGCGACAGTGACTGTGCAAATAACTCAGCCATCACCTAACACATCACCACAGGTGCACTTACCACTCCAGGTAGGATAGTTGGCGGAAGATAGCGCCAGCGCTTTGTCAGGAGACCAATTCTGCAACGCGTCGACAGATCCAGTCAAGAAAATGTTTTCTATGGCCCGCGTCAGCTGTAACATTTCAAGCATAACTCACAAAAGCACTCACCTCCGGGCTGAGTGGTCGCGTAGACGTTGAAGGTGACTTGAACAATAGGTCCAGTATTGGTCCCACAGATGGTAGGAACCTCAAGGCCTTTTGCACCCCAACTGACGGGCACAATTCCCTTCCTCGCAGCAAACGCCGTCAACGTCGACGCATAACTCCAAGTCAAGTCCACTGCACTCAGAGGGGTGCCGTCAGTCTTGCTATATTGTTCAGAAAGTCCACCGTTCGAGGGAGTGTACTTGGCGTTAATGGCAAGGAAGCCATCCGCATAGGTTTGGACGGCACTGATGAGAGTTGTGAATGTGGATGTCGACGAAGAGTATGTCCCAGCGACAACGGAAGGCGAGAGTTGTTCGAAGAAGGCAAGAGAGGTGGATGTCACCTGGATGAAACCTTGCGCCTTCCAAACAATGAGGGCATCGTAAAGCTGCTCAGCAACAGCTGCAGTTGAGAGGTACCACGGCTGTAAAGAGTTTCAGTGAAGATGATCATAGTCCAAGTAAAGTGCCAACGTTGCCGTTGAAGTACACGTCCTCAGGGTAACGACCGGTAGCAACAGCAGCATTAGCCGCGATCCCACTATTGATGGAATAGATGGAACGAAACGAGTCGACGTAAACCTTTAAATTCGAAAGCGCTTTATCCGAACAAGGTTGGAACGTTGCAGCGTCGCAACCAGCTAAAGAGTCGAAAGTATGAATGGACGCCAATACCGAATTGGAGTCTTTTCCTGATCGGCCACCACCTGTGTTGGAGGTAATATAGCCATTAGATGGATTCCAGTACGACTAATCATAGTAAATCAGAGGTTCTCGGTCCCATTGGAGGCCATACGCACTTGCAAGAAGCATAAGGTGTTGTCAGCTTGTGTGGCATAGTCGCTGACAACGGAAGTTTGACCGATTTTTTGGGCCAGAGTTATACCCTCGCGGAGGGCACGATGCTGTACAGCGGTGGTAAAGAAAGAGCTTGAATTAATTTCCTCCCAGAGGTCGAAACTATTGTCCCGTGAGACTTTGTATGTAAAATATGCTAAAAAGTGCGCATAACGGTACCTCGATTGATTCCAAAAGGTGGAGACGTAGTCAAGGTCGAGTTTGATGATCGGCCACAGAGTGTTTGTTACAAATGTTGTGTTAGAGTTGGCAATGAGCCAATTGGCGTATGTTATCATGGCGGTGGAGCGGAGAGCGGGACCATCTAGGATGAAACTCAATTTTGAAATAAGCTAATTGAAACATAATTTGTACCGCGCTGAGGTCTATCCATAACGGGTGAAAAAGATAACCCAAGACCAATGAATTTGCACCTACCTTCCCCATGGACCCGTGAACGCACTCATATCAATGTTAAACTTTGGTTCGCCCAATCCACCTGTAGATATTGTGCCGCTCGGGTTCGACGTTTCTTGCAGCTGAGCTTCTGCGGCAACAAATTGATCAATGAGTGTTCGAAAGCTTGAATCTTCCCCCCGCGTAAATCTTGGGAAATAAAATTCATCAAAGGGTGACCAGAATGACAGACGTTGTAGCATACTGATCAATAATGGTCTTGAAAACCAGCGAGGAATCTCTTGTCCACGTATAGACATAATTTGGATCAGTCGTACTGGGACTCGCGATGACCACGCCAGGCTACAAGGACAATCGATGAGGTGCCAGGAAGCCTGTTTGGCAGCTCACACTCGCCTTGGCTCCCAAACATTTGGCACCAGACGGACCGATATTGGCCAATAACCCCTCCTTTGCAATAGGGTATTCAGTGGCGACATATTGATCGACTGTGGTCAGCTGAAAGACCGCAGAAGAGAGACCAAGCATCGACAGTAAAGTAGACCGCATGCTGGGAAGAGGAAGGGCTTGAAGTTGATGAAGAATGCGGGACCCGAAATAAAATGGTTGGTTTATATACTCAAGTACGATTTTAGGCCTGATAAAAAATAGACGACCAACAGAAGCGAATAGTGACAATGCAACGAAAGCAAAAATCAGGCTGAAGGATAGGCTGCGTGGCCTTGTAGCAGGTGGTTCCATTTGAGCAAAGTGTGCACCTGGCGAGACAAGGGCGTGTCCAAGGTTCAACGTTCAACCGGGGCCAAAGTGCGCCGCTATGGGGGGGAAGTAAGGGGCCCGGAAGCTTTGGGGAAGCGTTGGTTCGCGATAATTACTTATAGCCGTTTTCATGACGATATGTCGGAAATTTCCCTGGCGCCTGATAAGGGTTATTTCTGGGAAGACATCATATGACGGTTGGCGGGAGTCGCTACTTATCGTTCCAACAGAACCCTCTCTGTCCCAGAGTCGGGGATCAGGCACCCAATAATATTTGTTATGTAAGCAGCTAGCCACGTGGTACAAAAGTTGTAAGTAAATCATCGCGACCGCATCGCCGCGGCCCATTTGGCCCAGCATGGTCTACGCACTGCTATGGGTAGCCTTTCTAAATGTTCTACCTCTTCTCATTGCCATCGCAAAGCCTATGGGCATCCACTCCACCAACTCGTTCCGCGCAAAATCTGAGCGGGCCTGGTTGTGGGGCTGGGCTTGGGGAACAGAGAGTACCGTTTCCATCGTCGACCGTTCTCCAATACTTTCCTTTCCTTCAAGGCCAGGTAGCTTCCACATTTAAATCTAATACTCGGGAGCTCAACTATGGATATCTGCAGCCGCGTTTGGTGCTGAAATAAATGATCCAGTTCTCGGTTATGTTATTCCTCTGTCGTCATTCACAGAGCCTTGCCCTTCCTACGGAATGCAAGCAACAGATAACAGTGGCTGCCCTTCTCTTTGCCTGAGTGGACCTCATCATCCAACTGAAACCTGGATTGCGCTGGTACAACGAGGAAAATGCGAATTCGTAAGGAAAGTACGTGAAGCTCAGAGACTTGGCGCAAGAGCAGTCGTGGTGGGTGGTGAGGATCCAGAAGTCACAGGAAACCCTGATACTTTAGTCAACATGTACAGTCCTGGTACGTCCTCATCGACTCTCAATTGAAGTGAAACATATGACCACACAGAAGACGCTTCTGATATCAAGATCGCGTCCACCTACATCAAATATTCTGACTATATGCAACTTTATGGCTTAATCCAAGCCTCAAATACCACGCATGGCGGGTTGTCTACTCTCTCCCTTCTTATCACTGCAGAGTATTCTGCTTGGGAATGGTACTCGTATGTCTCGGACATTTCTGCCTCACTCTCGCGTTTGATACAGTTTTTCTAGGCCCATTATCACATTTATTGTTATTCTTCTCCTTCCTTCTGCCTTGACTTTTATAACTCTCCTTATCCATCGAATTCGAAGCGCTCGAGCTGCACAACGTGATCGCGCGCCAGAAGATATTGTCAGAAACCTTCCCTGGAGAATCTGGACGGGAACAGGATGGGAGAAACACGAAGCAGGCGAAGATGCCGATGCCTTCCCTGACCGTGTCTCATCGGTGGATGTAGATCTAGAGCGGGGCGTAACCTATGAAGAACTGCCTCAAGCCAACGACTCTCCGCACTCCCCTGACGAAGACCTAAACGCATCAACATCAAATGTCGAACCTCTTCCGGATCAGCCCTGGTTTGAAAGTCAAGTCGAATGTGCTATCTGTCTGTCAGAATTCGTCAAGGGCGATAAAGTGCGAGTTTTACCCTGTCATCACATCTTCCATCTCCACGAGGTCGATGAATGGCTAATTAAGCGGAAGAAACTGGTGAGATTCTATTGTATTTCAACTTAAGCTCAGCTTAACATCGCTATTAGTGCCCTGTCTGTAAAGCAGATGTGACCCAGCCTCCACCAGAAGCAGTCCATTCACATCCACCAATTGAGCAAACTGCGCACGATAATGACGGTACGCTTGTCACAGAACGAACACCTCTCCTACGCACCGGCTCCGGAGAACATCCATGACTGACACTCTTTTCCTCTGTAATTGTAAAATATAAGTCTTGTTCCCGCCCCAAGCTCGGATTTGTAAAAATAGGTATACCAGACCACTATCTACCCCGACTAAATAAATTAGCTCTCCCCGACAGTCTTTTCGATTTGCGATCGGTAACCTTTATTGGAAGAGGTAATTTCAATACTCGCATCTGTAGGACTTTTGGAGGTCGTTCTTTTTCGTAACAGGGGTTTGAGCGCGCGGTTCCAAAAAGGCGTGTTGACTCGTACGCGCCTTCCTCTTTCTTCCTATCTCCGACTAGCACATCGAGCTTGAACTCCAGCCATGGTTTCTATCAAAAGTTTACTTACTTCAAACCTGAAGTTCGTCCATGCCAGAGAGCTGTCACACACGTGGTCCTTTGCCCCTTCACATTTCCATATCCTCCAGTCATTATTAAAATAACCATCAGGCCCGATAATCTGTGAGCACTTTACCGTTATCGTATTCACGTACGCTCCCCGACAGTAGCACCTATTTGGGTCTAGAAAATGTTATGTCGAGGACTCTCGTCACGACTCGGGTGCGATGGAATCCAAGATAAAAACTCAAGATAACACCCCAGCACTTCACGGCCCCTTTCAGAATCTTCTACCGCCCAACTGGAATACCCAGGAACCCCGAATTTCTTGAGAAATTGACGCAGGGTGAGTTATATTAGGACACTCGAATTTCTTGGGATTTTGGGTGACCCACACAAGATGCCAGGACCTTGCCGAAGTTCCAGCGTCAAAGTCCAAAATCGCGTCTACTTACTTACACCGATAATTGACATGGACGTCGGCGACAACTTCACACACCGTAATTCCAATCCCTTGAAGCCGTTGAACAGGGCCGTCATGGTGATCAGTGCATGCCCTACTTAGTACACCAACATCAACATCGAACACATCGTCACCGCCCCGTCCAGTCGCTCTCTTTCTGTTGATTATCACTGAATCTCCCACCAAGTCATGGGTTTCCTTTTGGGGTTCCCAGGGATGTCTTTGGTGGTCCTTGCAGAATAACAATAAGACCAGGAACGCCACGCGAAGATGACAATAACCGCGGTATCAAGGATCCAATAACATTTGAGCACCAAAGTATATTCTAGTGGCTCAGGCCGGTCGTTGCGCCGGCGTTGGGCGTTTGTTCCGCTCTCTTATTGTTTTCAGACCGGATCACCTCTTCGCACCTTCCCTAGAATGCAGAATTCCAGTTCTTCCCCTGAAATTCGCCCGAAGGGACTGGTTAAATTCATCATGAACCAAACTTTATTGCTGGCGGCTACGATCATAAGCATATATCGTGCTTCAACCACCCTCCCGCCTTGGTATATTGAGTTTATGTTGCTGAAGGACCCTACTTGCCGATAAGTCCACCTTGTGCAAGAGGAATAAAGTAATTCTCATCTTCGGCGACGCCTTGTTTTCTCTCCCATCCACTGCGCCACCCACCTCTTACACGATGTATCAGACTCCTAAGAAGCCACCGCCAGCAAATAAGAGACACAGTACGTCAATTTCGTCTTGAATAATGCTCTCGTCTGACAATTCCATGAAAGCCAAGCCTTGCAAGTATTTTCAAGCCAGAAAATGCCCGCATCCAGCCGACGTCTGCGATTTTGCCCACGTAGTCCCAACTCTACCTGTAGGTCGCAAAAGTTTGGTCATGTGTCGGTATGACGCAGCTGGGCATTGTAAAAACGGATCGTCGTGCCACTATAGACATCACAGCGATGGTAAGTCACTTGCCAACCGTGGAAGTGAAACGAGTTTGACCGCCTTAGCTTATGAAGGCGTATCGGTGGACGGAGTGCTCATTGCTGATCCCGAACCAAGGCCTGAGTGGCAATCAATTGGATCCCCCGGGGACAACGCAAGTCTTTTGCCTTGTTGATGGGCTTTGTAAACTTACCTCGGGGCGTTAGACTTATGCTGAAACGTCGCCTTTCGGTTACGCACCCTATAACAACCCATGGGGATCGTCCAGTGTTATCAATATTCCGGTATATCCCTCAAACTCACTCCCCAATGCAATTGATTTGTCGCCCCTTCATTCACGCAATTCAATATGCACCACGACGTCGATGTCCAGCACTGATTCCGATGATGTTGTGGTCGTCACAGAAGCCCCTTCTTTTAACGAACACTCACACTTATACCAATCTCAGGTCCGAGTGGTGGAAGCACCTTCTCCTACTCACATACCTCCACTCTATCCAACTCTCAATACCTCCTTCTCGGGAATTCATACACCTACACGGGTCGACCCTAGACCACAAGTTACTGTTGCCCCCCGAGTGAGTTCAAGATCTTCTGCGAGGCCGAAGCCCCTGAAGTACAAGAGTGAGTTTCCAGTCACCCGTTGGTTAATAACTAGTGATGGGTTATCCAGCAAAGCCTTGCAAATTTTTCAATAGGGAGGCGGGATGTCCTTCTGGCGAAGAATGTACCTTGTAAGACTACCTCATTGCTCTCCTGACCATTTAATGACGGCTCCAGTCGCCACAATGAACCGGTACATCCAAATACCTCTACAAACTATTTTCCCATTTCCTGGCGTGTCATTGGAGGCGGCGTGCTGATTGGGAGCAAGAAGACTGATTGTGATCCGGAGGAAACTTCTGTTTCCTCCTCGGAGTCTCTCGATTCTCTTGAGCTCTCTGCGCCCAAGCCGACCAGTTTACCCCTACCCAAAACGTTTCCTCGACCACGATCAAACTCCATTCCTCCGACCCCCACCACAAACCAAGTCAAGGTTGAATCTGTATGTCATCTACCCTATTATAAGCTGAAAACCTTTATTCACGAGGTGGTCTTACAGCTCTTTTCTGCGGAATCTCCAGGTGTTCTCTGAGGACACTCTCCATTCAAGATAACTTGGCCTTTGATGAACTTTCCATTCGGCTTTGCTTAAAACGACTACCTTTCGCACTATGGATCATTCTTACCTACAAACTTGTAAACTGTATAACAATCGCGTTGCTGTGAAGTGCTGTAGGCAGTATGCTGTATACATATGACTGTGATATTTCTCCCACGCGTGCATTGCTCCCTGACATACAATCTTCTTATCAGATAAGACGCCATTGAGGCAAGATGGCCCAGAGCACGTCTTGGCGCCGCAAAAAAGGCCTTCCCGTCTCCAGGCACTGCCTTCTTTTAGCCGCGCGGTACTGCAAGGCAGGCAGCAATATTATAACTCTCTGACAGAGGCCCCATCCGGAATGATCAGCACACCACTGTTGTATAAATACTCACAGACAGTCAGAGTTACACAAACACCCTGGGAGAGACATATACCCGGTTCTTGCCCTTCAAGCCTCGGTCATCTCGTCCAATCTACAGCATAATGAGCTCTGCCGATTATTCGAAGCCTTTGGCGACACTCCTTCGCGAAAGTACCCATGAAGCTCACGAGATGATTGCTAGAAGCACAGGGGCAAAGCTGCTGCTAAGCGGAAGCCTAACCAAAGACGAGTACGCGAGGTACCTGATGAACCTTTGGCATATTTACGAGTGAGTGCCGGTCTTCTCTGAGTATATGATGCCTCGAGTTGACCTTTGTGTACAGTACACTGGAGAGGTGCTTGAAGAGACACGCCACACATCCAGCACTCGAGCCGACGTATAATCCTATTCTACTCGCGAGAGCCTCATCTCTCGCGGCAGACATCTCATTTCTTCTGAATGTCAAGGAATCCGCATGGAAATCGCACCCAATGCACGTTGCCTTGATGGCGCAGCGACCGCGGAATTTATCAGCGTACATCCAACGCATCCAGGAGTTGGGTGATTCAAGTGATCCCGCTCCACTTCTTGCACACTCGTATGTACGCTATGTTGGGGATTTAAGTGGGGGCCAGACGATTCGCCACATAGTAGCAAAGGCGTACAACCTCGATGAAGCTGCTGGCTCGGGAATGTCTTTCTATGCTTTCAAGGAGCTGCGATCATCGAATACCGCTTCGCAAGGGGAAATGAAACGAATCAAGGAGTGGTTTAGAGAAGGTATCAACACTGCTGGTAATCTGGGCGTTGAGACCAAAGGTAGCTTTACGCAGATCTAGACGTCACATCTGACGAGAAAGGCAAACCACTTACCACATTCGTCTTCAGCATCCATCATTGAAGAAGCGAAGACGGTTTTCGATCTCAACGCCGACCTCTTAGCATCCATCACGCCAGTGGCTGTAAACCCTGACACAACTGACGTCAACAAAGGATATACTTTATCCCAAATTGTGCCCGTCATACTGGCAGGTATGGAATCCGCAAACATCCTGTTGCCCCAAACTCACCTGTTTTACTCCAGTCTGCCTTGCGCACTTCCTCCTCGTAGTAGGTGGCTTTACTGGTAGTCGAGGGTACCAAAAGCTCATCGAGCTGGAGCTTTGGTTTTCAACACTGTGGGCACGGTACCACGGATGAAAATCCACTAATATTACTATGCAACTGCAGGGCAGCTACAATTCCTATTTTTTTTGTTGCACAGCTTGTTCGCTCCCCATCTTGTATTATATTGCGTGTATAATCCGCCGTTTGACTTGTTTTTCTGGAATCGCACAGCGAGTGTTATTGAAGTACTTAAGGTAATCAAGTACAGGTCCTAGTTGCAAATTATAATAACATAAATTGTCCAAAGAGATAAGTTGAAATCAACTGGACTACACCTGTCGGTGTCCAGAAAACCCGTGACCGCCATGTCCGTAACCCTCGTGGAGATTTTGTTGAGACTGTGCGAAAGCGCCTGCTGTTTGAGGCGGGTATGGGCCTGCAGATCGGTTTGGTGTCGATAGGGGTACGTAAGAACTTCGCTTCTGGTTCGCAGCGAAAACTCCCCCTCCCTTCCTAGAGAAGAAGCCCTTCTTGGCACCCGTACCCTGTTTCTTTCCCCGTCTGCAGCAACATCTCCAGATGCATAGACCAAGGAGAATGAGCACGAATACGAGACAACCGAATAGGATATATGGCCATCGACTGAGGATTTTTTCTTCGTATGCCTTTTTCTTCTCTTCCGCCGATACGGGCGAATGCTGCATTTGAGAGGTAGGAAGAAGAGCCCATTTCGGGTCATTAATTGTGTCATTCCCCCCAAGTCGCACCTGAATGAAGTCGTTACGGGCAGCCGCAACGTTCGTCACGGACGCTAGTTGAATAAAAGGATGATCCTGTGTTCCGTTAGTCCCTATCCAATCTCCAAAGTTCAAAAGTGTGTATGTATTTCGCACTGCGTTCTTGTTTAGAAGATTGCCCCCCACCAACTATTTGAACTTACAGAAACTCATCCCCAAGATCATATCATAGTGACCAAGAATACTGAAGGCGGACGTGATTGGTTGGAACTAGGATCACAGTCAGATAGACATTACGCGCTAAAAGAAAGAACTTACAGCTCCAATGCAAACCTTCTTCCCCGTACTGTCTATTTGACTAAAATTGTCATCGACGAGGTCCAGGGGATGCACAGGATACGAGTTTCCCCCGAAATTGAAAGAGACGTTTAAATATTGACCGCAGGGGACCAGCCACCATTCATTTTGTGTATCATAATATGCGCCATTAACACGTCCATAAATCGCGTCTGAAATATCTCGCGGTACTTGCGAAAAGGTGAAACTACAGGTCAAACGCAATGGGTTGTTAGTTGATCAACGCCAACGGAACAGCTTTGTACTCACCCACTGTCAACAACCGCAACAAACTGGCCACTAGGCGCGTTCGGCACAATGGATTTTAATTGAATTGGTAGCCCATCAGGCCCAGTAATTCCATTGTTCTTATCGGTCAATGCCTGCCAATGTTGATCTAAAAAAAAACTTATAATATCCTTCATACTGACCAATCAAAGAACTTGCCTCCCTTCAGGATCCTACTGACGGTCTCTACATCAAGTTGTGGCATGCTTGTTATATTCTCGAAGCCCGGGACAACTTCTGATATCGTGATTTGGCCCGTGAATGTTTCGCCTGGATCATTCTTCCGATCAAGCAGGAAAGAGATGTAGTTTGCAGTCATTTTGTCCTGCTGGAAGAGACGCTGAAGCGTCGAGTAGCCAGCGGACCCGCTGAGCTTCTTGCCAATGAGACTTCCAGTATTGGGGCCAAGCCCCAAGAGTCCGTCGTAGCCTTGGGAATGAATATCGGACGTGAATGTGGAGGTATCGTTAACGAGCACTGAACACAACGCATAATGTTGAGATCTGGGTGCGAAATAGGATGACACACTAACGGAAAGCTTGGTCATCGACGGTATAGTTTCCAAACTGAATTTGAGCGGTTTGGATATTTCCTGAAACCAGTGAGGGTCCTTCAAAGAGATGTAGAAAGTATTTCATACCTGAGGCCTTTCCAACGGCATACGACAGAGTAAGAGACTTGCCTGTGTCCTTTACATTGGCGGCTGCAGATGGTTGCGGAAAAGACACCCATAGATCCGAGCTGATGCTGGAGTCAGATTGAAGGCCAGCTAAATTCTGAGATCCACTCACCTTCCAGTGTCCAGGAGAACCGGCAATTGTACACCCGCCAAAGTAATATTGCTAACGTATTGGGCATTGCCAATGTTGCCGATTGGAACAGGAGAGCGGCGAGAGAGAGATGGACTTGGGTTTCTGTTGACCTGGATGTGAACAGGAAAGATGACAGCATGGACAGGAGTGTGGAAGACGGCAATAAGCAGAGTAAGTGGAATCAAGGAGCGCATTTGGTATAGGTGGAATAAGGAAACCCAAGCCGAGAGAATGAGAAGGTATGCAGAGCTAGCAAGAAACAAACGAATGACAGAAAGGGAAAAACTTGAGTGTAACGCCGACAGCGAAGTTCTTGGGAGCAACCCAGCACCAACCTGGCAGCAGCCAGTTTTCCATCACTGTGCACAGCAATCTCACGCGCCCCTGTTCAAATCCGCCGACATTCAAGGACAAATCCGTTTTTCAAAAACATATCAAATCGGTACTCAAGCTTCAAGATTTACTCTAGTACCTTGCTACAGTTGGCAGCAGACGGACAGTTTAGGCAGTACTTATGTATGGCAGTTTGTTTATTTAAGACCAGGTACGCTCTTGGCTTACTTCAACAGGTGGTTTGCGGTCAGTGTTTGTCGCTTGTTCCGCAAGTGATCATCCCTACATAACATGTTCTTCACGTGAAGGGCAGGTCTTGAGGAAACGCCCAAATCCAAAAATATGTAACGATCAATATGAGGGCTTTTGTGGAAATAGTAAACCAGCAAAGGGTCACTTCGGAAAGCAATACGTCAGGTAAGTAGATGGTCTTTCCTACAGTGGAACTATTAGCATGTTCTGAAGCTGTCACAAAGTTGAGAGACAGTAAATATATGACTACCCAGCCAACTACCGACGAGACAGTGCCCCTCGCCACGAAGAAACACAGCGACAGAACCTACAACTAAACGAGAGTTGGCGGCAAGCCCACCAGCATAAAAACTCTGAATGGCGACGCAGGAAGAGTTTTGCTGACCTCGACCAACGAGCAGGTAGATGTGCTCAACGGAGTGATTTGGGAAGAAGAAGTAACGGAAACGTAACGTTCCTTTACACAAGAGGACCCGCAAGCCCGCCATCCATTGCCGTGGTGTCCCCCCACGAATCTGTCACCAGTCGGATCGGGACAGTCAATTGCAATTCCATTAGTGGGGAGGACTGTGGACACGGAGGGGCCAACGAGAGCGAGATGAAATCCTGAAGCCAGCAGGGAGCCTCAGCAACATAGACGTCCAACGAATTACACGCATACCTTCACTTGAACGTTGACTACGTTAAACCCGCCCACGTCGACGTCCTGGTTCACACGCAACTCCCCCTCCCAATCGAGATGTCCTGAAGATACTGAAGGACAGCAATTGGATAGCAAAGGAGGCGTAGGCCACACTCGGCCCTCGCCAACGGTACTATTTCGCCACGATTTTTGTCCCTGAATCTCCACAGTAACTTGCCGCAATAAAAAAACACGAAGAACTGGTTTGCATTCAGGTGGCTTGCCGGATAAAAAGGTTCGATGTGAGTCAGCTGAAGTGACACGGCCAAGGGAGGATGTAAAAAGTTCGCGGAGGGAAGATAGGTTGCCGAAGAGTTGCAAATGGAACGGAATCACGTCGGTCAGAGCATATATTCGACCGGCGGGTACGAAGAGCTAAGGAGCGCAAAGAAATTCATCGGACAAATTACAGCTGAACGATTGGAAACAGGCATACATGGACCTCCAGTGGTTGTATTCTCGATTGTTCACGAGTTTTCATGCAAGAAGTGGCTTGGTACCACTCTTCAGGCGAAGTTTTGATGGTTGAAAAGAAACTTGGTATCGAAAGGATGGGCCGATGGGCTCGAGTTCGAGGACAGTACTTAAAAGGTATTGAAATACTGGAGAATCTCGTCAGCCCCACCATATGGCTCGGCCATTCTGATAATACGAACTGTTTCTTTTTCGTCCAAAATTCGACCTTGCTGTGAGGTATCCGAGTGACAATGATGTGAATATTGTAAGACGTCTTCACAAACAGTGACGGAACGCCACGGTACAGAACATGAAAGGAAGGGGGCAAGGGTCGAGTTGTATCACCATCTTCAAAGGAAGCTGGTATAATTACGGCAAAGGGCACTTGAGTAGGGCAAGTTGAGCTTCGACATTCTCGACTGGTCCACAACTTGTATTGATTGTTGAGAAGTTTGACCGATTTTCCTCCTGCTTCAGATATTACTGTCTCAAGCTTGGCCTCTAGCTAGGCAAATTAAGCGCTTCACATTGGCGCCGCTTAAAAGAATGATGGAACGCACCTTTATGACGACCTCTGAAATGTTTCCAGGATCCTGAAAACAGATAGTTCCATTGACTAATCCTTGCCGACCGTACGAAGGAATTTCAGCGTTTTCTTCCTGATCGTTCAAAACAACGGTGGTTTTCCCCGCTGTCTTTATAAAAGCAAAGGCGGGTGTGGGTCGGGCATTGGATGGTGTGTGCTGTAGGGTCTGTTCACCGCAAGCTGGCTCACAAGAATATGAAGGGGCTGGTGAGGAGGGCGAGTAAGTCGGCAAGGCAGGGTGAACTTGCATGGTATGGGGCAGGGAGATAAGCGAAACATGTCTATGACAGAGGTGATGGTGATTAAATGGATGAATGAGTCATGGACAAGAGTTATCTGTACCTGAAGATGAAGTTGGAGTTAGGGCGCCAAGTATGAGCTGCTCTGTCAGCACAGAAGTTCAATGACTCGATTTCCCTTCCAAGAAGATCTTAGTAGATCAATATCCAGGAACGTGCCTCTGCCAAGTAGCCGCAGGTAGCCGCGTTGGCTGCGGACTCCAAGTAAGCTAACAGGCGGCTAACGCTGAACATGCAAATGTTACATACACCTGCTAGTACTACGTCCGTCTCGTAGGCCGCTCCAACTGCGCCAAAGTTTCGTCCAACCGTCGCATCCTCTCAACATTATCCAGCTCTTCGCATCCATCCCCCCTCATGTCGTGGTCTCCCAGACTACTACGTTCAGAACGAGGGCGTTGAGCTCTCAAGCTCTCTCGAAGAAACCCACTCAAAAGCAACGTGCTTCCTCGTGTCTGCCCATATGCAGGCGGTGGAGGGGCGGCGATGAGATGATCCTCAACGTCCCCAGTACCAACACCACTTTGAGCCAATGCCGCAGCATAAGTAGGTAGAGGAGGTCGATTCCATGGTGCGAATGCTATGGCAGACCCTGGTCCCCCACTTTGGTAACTGGGCAACATCTCGCCTGCATGAAGGTAGCTATATCTTTCAGCACGTAGCGTGAAAATACGGCGTTCGAGGAATATCATTTGCGCAAGCATGGCAAGACCAAAGATGACGTGAATGAACACAGAGGAGGGGATTCCTCCTGGAATGGATGGCATATTTGAAAGGTGTTTTATGGTGAATACCCAGCCAACCAGCGTTCCTGCCAGGCAAATGGACTGAGCAAAGGTGGCAATGAGCGTTATGAGGCGAAGTCCGCCCAGGACATTCTGCAGTTTTAGAAGGGCGAGGAAACCCCCCTGTTTCGTGATTGACGGAGACGATAAATTCGAGGATACGGAATGCGGGTTGGTGCTCGAAACTGTGAGAGGAGCCTGAGGGACATCGGGAACGCTTGGAAAGCCGGATATACTACCCCGGTCGGCAGGATGGCGAGCAAGAAGAGGTGGTGCCACGTCATCTTGCGATATCTCTGGAAGGGAATGAAATCCTTCTTGAAACCCGATTTCCCCCCGCTTCAAGGGTAGAGGACCAGCCTCTGGTTGACATTCGGCTCCAGTTGGGCCAGGTGAAGCGAATGCCATCTCAACGGAAGACTGCGCCGGGCGTAGAAAAGAATTGAAAGAATGGGCGCAGCCCAGGGTATGTTGAAAGGGAAGAGTAAGAAGTCGTCAAAGCTCAGAATGAACAAGACACCAACCTGATGCCAACATTTGCAACCGTTACTAGTACCTGGGAAGCCAGGTCAATCCAGGTCAATCCATGATACATAATTAGCTCAATTTCCCCCACGCTTATTCTTGATTGCATTGCTATGTACATTTTCATTTAGAATCAAAATCAATTCTGCCTTGAACCGACTTTCAAACTTGATTAAATTTATTTAGAGTAGTACCCAGTCAAGTTCCTCCCCACCAAGTGTGTATGGAACTGAAGATTAACTCAAGTATCTGCTGAGGAGTGGGACTGATTCTAAAGTAAAAAAAATAAGTTGTTATTACACTTCTCGGATTACTTACAGCTCACCGAAATCTAGACTAGAAATCTGGGACTGATTTAGGATCCTCGCGTGGTATTATCGGCCCTAGGTCAATGACAGTGTAGAAAGCGAATGTCTTGACCTCCGGGGGTTTATTGCCTTGGGGTATAGATTGTCCATCGCCGTCATTACTCTCCGACGGCGCCGGATCATCTGAACGGTATGTGTACGAAACGAGAGTGTTAAACTGGAGAAAGAGTCATGAGGCACGAAGGAGGAGATCTTGAGGATAGCGCTGACCTTGACATTTCCTTGCGCCTCCTTCCCAATGACAACCTCCCCGCCTACGATCGTGACATTTGCCCTTTTCTCCAAAACGCCAACTGTCTTCGACCTGGTTGACCTGCCATCCTTTTCTCTGGCGCCACCTCTAGTCCCAAAGTCATCTCCCTCTTCTACACCAAACATATCCTCGTCATCGTCATATTCCCAAGCTTCTGCAAAAGCCGCAATGGGAAAGGGAGACGAAGGTAATGATATCACGAAAGGAGGTCGACGAGCTTTCTCCGGAGGACCATCCTTTGGAGGAGCCGTCGATATGTTGAGTCTTTGAGGAGACAACCTAACTTGAATGGGGTCATATAGAGGATTCGTCAAAGCCAAATGAAAGGGATAGGTTTTCCCAGCAACCATTCCTGTAGCAGGAATCCTGTCGTCCTCCGCCGCGGATGTCGATTTCCCTAGTGTCCGTTTAGCAGCTTCAGTAAGTGCCTGTTGTGCATGCGGAAGTGCGACTGTGATCGCTGGAAGATAATTAGCCGCAACAAGTTTGATTTTATATCGCACAGACTGAGCCTTCTGCTCAGGCTTGATGAGGATGTGTGTACAAGCTGGGCACCGCTTTGACCTTTTGGAGTGGAGGGGTATGCGCAGAGGTTTCAAGTCGCTTAAGTGTCTTTCATCAGTTATAAACGAAGAAGAAAAAGAGAAAAGAGGAACCTTGTTTGTAATGAAGTAACCCAACTATTCTCCCATCGTTGATCCAAACTTGCTACCTCGCTGACGTTCTCCAGATGCCTCATAAATTCGACGTCCGCATCCCCTCCTCCTGTACCAACAACACTGGCTTTCGCGATCTCAACCCGACTCCGATACTCTGCCATCTCATCCTTATTCACACTTCTGTCCCGACCACTTGCACCGATACCTCTACTAGACGTACTTCTTGCAAGGGGGTTGTACTTGCCTACCCCCGGGATGTCGCGGGCCAAGGCGGCCGATGCAGCGGCTGTGATGGAATTGGAGTGAAGATGATGTGAGTGAGCGGCGCTGCTCGGATGAGCAACCGCGTGGCTGGTGGTGGAAGAGGAAAGCGATGATGCACGTATAAAAGGTTCAAAATGGTCCTTCAGACGCTCAAACTCCAACGAATCGGGGGCAGAGTCTTCGAACTTTTGTAATTGTGCTATTAAATAATCATAACGTGGCTCCTCAACTCGCAAAGCAGGACTCACCAGCAAGACCGGTTGGCTTCTCAAAGGTGATCCCCACCTCGGCTGAATCCCATCTGCAATGGTTACAGTAAAGGAAAAACGGAGGTTCACCAACTGTGCTAATTGGGACCGCAAGTCGACCGTCGCCAGAGTCTGGTGGATCTGAGGGTACGACTGAAAGGGTATTGCGGCAATTTGGACACAAAAAGCAGTTCCGGGCGCATCTGCATCGCGTCAGCACGTTACATGGCATTTTATGTACAAAAAGGTAGAACCTATTCTTTTCGGCCCTCACACTGGCACTCGGGACCTCAAAGAGGCAATTTGGACAATAATATGTGCTGACCTCGACAGAGACACAGCGGTTGCAACGCACCGCGTCGCATTCTTCACAAAAGAAAAGTGTGTGCAACGGGTGGAAGCTGTAAAACGAAGAAGGGAGATGAGGCGGAGGAGGCGTCGTAGAGCTAGAGAGACATGGACAGTGATAGTGCACACTAGGTGCCATCTCGGAGTCAACTTACCGGCAAATTACCGGCAACCAACTGCATTCAATATTTGGTGCACATACAAAATGTACCGCCACGATCTGCCACGTTTCACACCTTTGATCCGTGCGCGATTCTCCACAACTATGTTCCAGTCCCAGACTAACAATTTAACAATTGGCACGTCGTTTTCGGATGTCTTGAAAACTATGGAGGAAAACACCGTAGGTTCAATGGCTCTCCAATACCAAAAAATATGAAACCACTTACCACCGGTAGTCAGGCTCACAACCCAACATCTCCAAGTGGACGCGGCCGTCACCCAAGCCAATCGATGTAGAGCGAGATTCGATAGGTGTGAATTTTCATTCTTGAGTCGTCTTTCAATGCTTAAGTACAACTCCGTAGTTTTTCAACATATTGATATTCAAGAAGGGAAAGGACGACGGCCTTGAACAATTCTGCTCTTTGGCATCACTCAGGTTTTAAATATAGCTTATTTAGCACTTTATACTAACCAGAAGCAATTAGGATGGCCACACTCTTTTGACCCATGTACAGGATTTCAAGCACTATTTCTATTTTCCTTCTCCAGAGGGCATAACGGATGACGACTTTAAACCAATCAAGGAGTCCTTGAATGTGAGGCGTTCTGCGGATTTTTGATCATTAAATCTCAATGTTCACTTTCATAGGATATACTCAAGGCCGAAAACGGCATTCCCATTGTCGACGACATTCAGAGAACAAGAGAGCATCCACGTGAGGATGAACGAAAGAAAGACTTTCTGAAGATATTTGTTCCCAACCCACAGAAAATGAAGGCTGTCAGAGATAAGTCTAACCATCCGTCCCGCCAACCGACATGGGTTTGAATATACTTATTTTCTGCACATGTGTTTGACAAAGGAAGACTTCATTATAAAGATTTTTTTTGCTCCCCCCAGAAGCTTTATGAGAGTAAAACATCCTACACTCGACGATTTATGATGGACACCAAGGCAAGTTCATTTTGAAATCAATGAGAATGGCTTTCGTATTAATTCCTCATGCAGATAAATTCGATGACTTGGGTCAAGGTACCTGCTAAGTCATACATGCTCATCTCCGAATCGCAAAAACAATCGCATTGCCAACTGGAAATCTCTGTCAAGTGGATTGAATTATTACACCTTTTTTTGGTAACTCACTCTGGGCAAGGTTCGACGGTCTGGAAGTTTACGAATCCGGGGATCCGCACAAATTTGCGCCATTGCGCATCCTCAGTCTGGATATCGAATGTAGCATCCGTCCGCTGTATCCTGGCAATCCCAATTACAAAGACAATAAGATGTCCTTCCCTAACCATAGAAATTTGGAGGACGACGTTATACAAGTTGCCAACATGGTCACTCATTATGGTCAATTTGACTCATCGCGTTATCATGGCCGCGCTCAGTTGTGGTCTTAACAGGTGACAACGAACCGTTTGTACGCAATATCTTTACTTTAAAATCTTGTGCATCCATTGCTGGGGCAGAGACCTTCTCATTCGACTCGGAAACTGAATTACTTAATTCTTGGCAAAAGTTTATCATGGACGTGGATCCCGACCTCATAATTGGTTATAACATCGGTCGCTTCGATCTCCCGTACCTGCTTAACCGGGGCAAATTGCGTCGCATTGCGGGATTTGGCGAACTGGGACGGATGAAAGGTAATCACTGGCCAGCCCGTCTGAACGAGTGCTGAATCTTTGTACCTCTTGTTATTGAATCGGCAGGTATCTCAGTGAAGATTGACGATATTCTAGGACAGAGAGATTGGAAAACTACACCTCGGATAGAAGGTCGTATTCTTCTTGATATGCTTTATTTCGTTCGGAAGGAATACCCTGAGTTAAAGGGTCCCGGGGCCACCACGCTTGGCGCCGTCTCGAATCACTTCCTTGGGCAAGCAAAAGAAGATGTTTCCGTCCACATGATGGGTCGACTCCAAAATGGAGATGAAAACTCTCGTCGGGACTTGGCGATATACTGCTTGAAGGTGGCTGATTCAGAGTCATTCCATAGCCTCGGTTTTACCTACCTGTTCTTTAGGATGCATACCTTCCTCAACAGCTTATGGATAAACTTGATGGCTTGAAGCGATGGATCAAGATTTCTCGTGAGCTCTGGGTTCCGTTCAATGAGCTGCTGTATTTGGATGACCCGACAAAGAAATCCCTAAAGGAGCGCAACATGCGAGGCATCTATCCGGATAACTAGTTTTACATTTGAAAATACATTCTTATATTTACAGACTTGTATTACTGTACTTGAAAGATTATAACTTCGACGTTTCCTTCCTTCCCATCTTCCGATTGACTTCAATGGGCACCGTAAGAGCCATCTGCGTTGCTATGGCCAGACAAACCTGGTTGTCTCTCCACCCTTCTTGCGGCTCGCCCTCTCCCATATTGTTTGGTGCAGTCCATACCTCGACGTAAATATCATGTCTTCCTTGTGGATGATTGACAAATCGTCCAGATGAATAAAGCCCAACAGTTCGATCGGCGTGCAATTTTGACGTTGAGGGTATCGGGTGTTTAAATTCAACGGCGAGCGTCATAGTTGGGTACCAGCTGCGAAATAAAATGTTGGAATCCGAGCATAACGACCAATGATTCATGAAAAGGTTTACCTCGAGGTAAGGCCGACCCGTTCACTTTTGGGCAGCAAAGTAGGGGTATTGATAAAAATGTCCGCAAGAAAAACAAGTGCGGGATTGGTTATCCTTTCGCCTTCATCTACAAATTCCAGCCAGGCACCCCATTCTAAACCACCTCCGCCGATTGAAGAGCCACTTGTTCGATTTATGCTATTTATTTTGTTTTTAGCCAAAATCTCTTGTTCCTCCATCAAGGCGACGTGCTTCCCAAAGTTCCAGGGACGAGGCAAGGGCGTAGCAATAGCCTCTGATGGATGCGAATATAACGGGTGACGCCGAGCGTACGAAGACGGAGGATTTATTGTTAGATCTAGCTTATCCGTTGACGAGCGTTTGTTGATACCAAATATCAAGTGCGTAATGACCTTGACAACGTCCTATATTTTTTATCAGCTTTCAGGTATACATCGGATTCGCAATCACAGACCTCTTGCACTAACTCTGCCGTCAGATTAGTAAATCCGTTTCCAATTTTCAAGGTGCACACATGGATTTTGAAAGAGTCGACGGATGTCGTTCTTAGGAAGTGTGCGGTGACATGCAGAGGGTCCACATGGGCTCTAGATGACTGGTATTGCAAACATGCTTCCAATATAAGTGCGAGCACGTAGCCTGACGTCATTACGCGTCAACGAAGGACCAAAAACGCGTGAACTAGCCCACCGCCGTTTGGGACACTGAAAACGAGATGTCATTACAATGACATTTTCAGCCACAGCTTGGCTTCAGCCATACGTTGGGACTCACCTGCCAACAGTCCATACGGCGTCGACATCACCAATATATGTCATTCCACGCTCTGTATTCGCTGATGCAATTATAGCCTCAGAGGAAATTGGCAGAACTTTGACAGCTTGCCCCAGTGGCGCCATTGCTTCGTCATGAAAAAATGGGTGCACCGAAGGAGACTTAAGGCTAATTACGGCTACAGGCTGAGTCGGTGCCGTTGCGGATGTTAACAGAGCGGAGGACGAGGGTGTACTTGGTTATGTAACGTCGGACGCGGGCTGATGACACGGAGGCTGTTATGTTGACAACTGACAAACACGGCCTTGTCCTCCTCGCGAATTTACACATGAACTACACAACTTCCTTTCGAGAAGCGATACGATAAATTATAATTCTTGACACGACATGGCCCCTCGTAGGGCGTCCCCTCTGCTATCGTTCGAGAACTTGGAAATGGACTCCTCGATCTCTAGTGCCTCCCTAAAAGACTCATATAATGATCCGGACGTACCTGTGAAACGCTGGTACCACTTTATACCACTTTTTGGTCTGTTTAAGTGCCGCACTTCCACTTAATCTCATCGCTAACGCCCATTCAGGAACTGTTTCCTTGATACTCGCGCCTCATCCTTCCTTACTATATGTACTCGTGGATTTTCACCTGCAGACACTTCACCAACCCGTGGTCTTCATCCTGCACCTTCTTGCAACCTATTCTCTGACGTTTTTGGCTTTCTCATCGCTCATCGTCTGTGTTGCCCGTGACCCTGGTCCTGCCAACCTCCTTCCCTCCCAACAATGCGCGAACGCTGACACTGACGACGAGATCAGTCTTACGGATGCTTTGATGCCAAGCGGAGATTACACGGCTCCAGGAAGATGGTGTCGTAAATGCTGGGTAGCGTATTGCTCATACATGACCTCGAACATGAAGCTTACGGATGAGCTTCACGTAGGCGCCGAAGCCTGAAAGAACGCACCATTGCTCGATATGTGGCCGTTGCGTGCTTAAAATGGGTAGATCCTTATCTTGAATCTTTTTCGAACTTTCTATCTGATTGCTGCAAAGATCATCATTGTCCTTGGCTTGGTTCCACATGTATTGTGCGTTGTCTCCCTCTGTTTTTGTAATCACCTATTAACCATCCCATAGGGTCATAGGACCTATCCTGCCTTTGTACACTTTCTTTGTTCCGTCACTCTCCTTGCTACGTATATCGCTGTGATATCTATTTCCGCGCTCTGGTATGCTTTTCACAACCCATTCATCGTTGTAAGTGCGACGCAACAGGTTAATGACAGTTTGCTAACGATGATGCAGCATGAATTTACCCCCGTCCATGAACTTGGACTCGCTTTTGCTGGGATTGTCTTTTCCCTCGTCATTGGATCGTTCGCTTGCTACCATCTATACTTAATTTCGTACGTCCCGGTACAAAGCCAAAATTTGAACTTCTGACCATATCTTCGGTCAGGACAAATCAAACCACTCTGGAAAACATAACGCCATTTATGCTGCTGCGGCATCTCCCTCCGTTACCGCAGACTGGTCATTCACTCTCCGATCCCCCGCTTGAACTCGAACTAGGATACCCTCAACGGAGACTTGTTAAGGATGCCCATGAAAAAATACGGATTTACGACGTTGGATTTCGGCGGAACTGGGAACAGGTTTTTGGATGGAAAACTAGATTCGGTTGGGTGCACCGACTTTGGTGTGGGGGAGCATCGTGAGTTTTTTTGTTACGCTTATCGCGTACATTCTCATGATCAGCGTACAGGCAAGGTGATGGTAGAATATTTCCGCGCAATCCACGAACAGACGATAAGCTTGCGCAACTTGCAAATGAACTCGTCAAGGTGGACAGAAACTCGTAAATAATTATTTATGCTACCGATTAATTGTAACTCCGAAGGTGACATCATCACAAATAGGGGTTTACTCTTAGCTCAAGTCACAAATATTTAAACGACTGCTTCACCTCTCTCCTTTTCTTTCAGCACAGTTGCATCTATCATGCCTGCCGAAATAATTGACCTTCGCTCTCTGTCCAACGGCACTCTTCCTTTTTTTGACATTCCAAAGCAAATTCTCGACGGACTATCCTCTCCGGTCGGCGAGAAACACCTCCCTACAATACTTCTCTACGACGAACGGGGTTTGAGACTCTACGATGATATTACCACTGAAGCGCCGGAATATTATCTTTTTGGCGCCGAGGAGGAGATACTCAAGAACCGCGCAGACGCAATTGTGCGGGCCATGCATCCATATTCCGACGTCCCTACCGATGAAACCATTTTAGAATTGGGCGCAGGGTGCTGTATCATCTTAACGTGCCGACCAATTATCTAATATAGTCGTTAAAAGGGCATTGCGGAAGACGTCCCACATTCTATTAGGCCTGTCACGGTTAGTAAGAGACAGCTCCTCTTCACCCATCACCTACTACGCTCTTGATCTCGAACAACGGGAGCTTGAACGTACTTTGGGAGGGATTGAAGCTTCTGACATTGGTCGGAATCTGCTAGGCAAGGTACAAATCAAGGGAATATGCGGAACATATGACGAAGGCCTCAAGTTTGTTGAGGAGGGGGGCTTGGTTGACAGAAATTTAGAGCGCCTCTCCAGTTACCAGTTTCAGATGCAAGATGGATCTTCGATCTCTTCTGGGTCCTCTGAGAGCGATGCAACATCATGTTCTGATTCGTCACCTCCTACAACTCCTGATAATCAATCGCCACCCTTGCATATTATGTTTTTAGGGTCGTCTCTGGGGAACTTCTCTAAATCAAAGGCTGCTTCTTTTCTTCGTTCGTTACCCTTGCGCCCAGGATCGGGAGACACGCTGCTCCTCGGATTGGACCACGATAATGAAAAGGGCCGCATTGAGGAGGCTTACAACGACCCTATGGGGTATACTAGACGGTTCATTATGAATGGCTTGAGAGCAGCGGGCCGGGCCCTGGGCGACGAAACCATGTTTGCCGAGGGCAAGTGGGAGTATGTTAATCGTTACAATGCTGTGGGTGCACTAATCAATAATGCAAAAAAATGTTAACCCCTTTCAGGTTGAACGTACTCACATCTCCTTTTCTTTTCGAGGAACCCTGATCCATTTACTTTCTGCTAGGTCGACATGAGGCATACTACAAATCGAGATCTGTACAAACAATCACCGATCCGACCACCAAGAAAACAATCAAGATCGTTCAGGACGAGATGGTTAAGATTGAACAGTCTGAAAAGGTGACCTGTGCTTGTTTTGAAGCAAACTAACTGATCCTCACTTACCTTTCTCTAGTTTTCCGAGACCGACAGCTTTACCCTGTTCACAGAGGCGTTGTTACGCCCTGTCCAACGATGGACAGATAGTAAATCTCAGTATTCTTTGTGGTTGCTGGAGCGTCCTCCATTCAGCTTCCCTCTACTCAAGTCTGCCTTTTCTACTGATAAGGCGACGGACATAGGCGAAAGGCATCTTCGCGCTTCCACCCGAATTGGTGCTCCGTCTCGTCAAGATTGGGAAAACCAATGGGCGGCTTGGGACTGCATCACCAGGAGCATGATCCCACCTTCAATGTTATTCCAGAAACCGATCCATTTAAGGCATATATGCCATTTCTATCTTGGTCATATACCCACTTTTTTAGATATTCATTTGTCACGATTAATGCAAGAGCCCCACACTGAGCCGATCGAATTTAAGGTATGGTGTTAGCCATAATTTGAAAATGCGTATACTGACTGATTGACAGTATATCTTTGAGGTCAGCCTGCTGCTGAATGAATTCCGAAAAGGCCTGCTAATAATCGCTGCGTGCAGCGAGGAATAGATCCGAACGTGGATGACCCCTCGGAGTGCCACGTCAGTGTTGAGAATAACGATTGCGGAGTTTATCGCCTGACTTTGTTTCCTAGCCGCACTCCAAGGTTCCAGTTAAGGACGAAGACTGGCCCACCCTCACAGCAATACTTCAGTTCCAGTCTAGAGTTCGAGCAAGACTGTTGAAGATTTACGATGACGTCGATGCAGGAAAACTGAAGATGACTAAAAGGATTGGCAGGGTTTTGTTCATGACGTTAGAACATGAAGCTATGCATGCAGAGACGCTTTTATACATGCTTTTGCAGCGAGCAGGGAAGGGGACACTGCCTCCTGTCGGATTTATTGCCCCGCCATGGACATCCCTCGCTGAAAATTGGGATTCTGCCCTACCTCCTACGTCGAAGACAGTAACCTTGGGACCAACGACCTTGTGCCTTGGACACGATGACCGAGAAGGGTGCGATTCGAATGCCCCGGTGGACCTGGATCATGAATTTGGTTGGGACAACGAGCACCCGCAGAGAGAGATTAAGGTTGGACAGTTTAAGATAGAATGGAGGCCTGTTACGAATGGGGAGTTCTATAAGTTCTACTTGAATGAAGGCCGCGATAAAGTGGACTTACCCTCTAGTTGGGTTGAAAACGGTGATGAAATCCAGGTTTGATTACCCTCGCCAGCTTGAGGGCGCGTCTCACATAATTTTAGGTGCGCACTTTATATGGCCCTGTTCACATGAAGATTGCCCAACATTGGCCCGTTATCACGTCATATGTCGACCTATCGACGTACGCCACTGTGAAGGGGGGGCGCTTGCCAACCGAACCGGAACTTCGACTTTTCTACGACAAATTCGAATCGGGCTACGAAGGTGGTGCGAATGTAGGGTTCCGTAATTGGCACCCTGTCCCGTGAGTGGTGATTGAGCTTTCGTTGGTCACGGCAATTGAACTATTTCTAGTGCAACTACAGGCTCGGCGAGGAGCTCGGGCAAGGGGAGCAATGGAGGCGTTTGGGAGTGGACATCAACGGTGTTGGACAAAGTTGATGGATTCGTACCATCATCGTTATACCCTGGGTATGGTCATGGATATCTGGATCCATTGTGTTGACATCATTTCGTGCAGGTATTCGATGGATTTCTTTGACGGCAAACACCAAGTTGTGGTAGGTTACTCTAGTATTTTTCGAAGCCAGAACTTCATACCTACACAACAGCTTGGCGGATCTTATGCCACTATCCCGCGGATCTCGGAAAGGAGGACCTTCAGAAACTGGTACCAGCGGAACTACCCATATTCTTGGGTTGGAGGCCGCGTTGCATACGATATCCAAGATTAGAAGGCAAAGTCCGAGGACGATAAATTAAAATAATGTAAGCATCAATGAAAGAGACGGTATATTTCCTACATGTATTTGTGTATAGCTGGACTGTGGATCTTTGTGTACTCCTTCCTAAATTTATTCCTTACGAATCTGCGTGTCTTCTCAATTGTGTGTCATCACCATATCTTCAAGCAAAGGCCTGCGCAAAAGTATCCGTTTCACTTCCCTCCTCCATCTTTATTAAGGGCACAGAGACCAGTGGCACGAGGACGTTCGATAACTCTTTCGCCTTATCATGAAGGTAGACCTGCGCATAGTGGAGGGCAAGGCGTTTCTCGTTCAAAGATGCTTTCCTCCCGATCCAGATATAAATAGCAGGATAGGTATCGTTGCTCGACAAGTCCACCAAGAAAACATCATCAGACGAAAGCGAAGCACGGTTCGCTTGTGCTATCTTCTTGAAGACAATCCTGCCCGACGCATCTGAGAGAAGGAACAAGGCGATGGGCCCAACCGGCTTGATCTCCGAAGGGCGGAGCTGGGTCCCCAGACCAAATTCAGCGAGGAACGATCCCGCGCCTGAACTTCCCTCGTCTAAGCAACCAAATAATATAAGCCGTCACCTTAGATAGCAATACTAGATGGCCCACGAACCGTAAACGGTGACCTCGCATTGGCTCTGGCGCTGACTAACCAGGGATTGGACGAATTCGGCGGCTCTATATTTTTCCTGGCCAACACTTGACTTGGTGTTGAACTGCAAGATATGAGATCCTTTATCGAGGACGTATGTGTCGCCTTCCATAAGGCTGGCCGCTTGAGCGGCCACCTCGCGGACGACAAGGTGCGAGCGACCCTCCGAAACGCGGGTGTGCGTTATCCGGTAGAGTTTCTTGATATTCAAGGGCGGAGGGGCGGATACATGGTGGAATCCTGTGGCAACCCCGCCCTTCAAGATGACCAGTTTGGGGAAGTAGGATATAAATCGAGGAGTTTCATATCCCTGGACCTCTCGATATTGAACCGGCTTTCCGTGAAGATCTATTGCGTGTGGATGAGTGACGAAGTGTGGTGCAGAAACGTGGGTCAAAACGCACGGTCGTCGAGCTCCACCGTCTTGTAGGCAGCGGTACCGGCTTCATCCTGAGTCGTGTTTTCGCCTAGCCAGAAGTGAAGATCGTACGAGAATGATTCTGCTTTGGGTGTTTTCTTGTAGGTCTGGAACGAAGTGCGGAACAGCGACGAACTTGGTTATTACGCTTGAAAAGGATGAAGGACCGAGTGGCGCCTACGTGTAACACGATATAAGAATCGCCATCATAGAAAAAGCCTGCTCTATCCGCTGGCCAAGGGAGCAGGTGAAGCTTCTCAATGCGCCATATCTGCAGACCAAGGGAGGTTCCAGCGTCTGTCCACGCGCTTTCTGTGTCTCCTGCGTGTTCTCGAACACGTTTTTCGAGCTGATCGTTCCATTCAAGCGAAAATTATGAAGATGGGGGATGCTCCTTACATCTGAGCCCAATAGAGCAATGTTAGAGTCTTTGATATCGTAGGCAGCGGGCTTTGTTAAATGAGCCATTACATAGAGTGGGATCAAAGCGGTTGTTCGCACACTCATCTACTTAAAGCGATGAATAGAGTGGTATATCGTACAATTACAATTTACATCTACATTGTATCTTGCGAGCTACCTCTTCCTACTCTGGAAAGTTTTCGGCTTCATGATGAACTCAAAGTTCCTTTTGTGTGGGTCGATGTAATCCAGTCCCAGTTCCGCGAAGATGGCTTCCTCCGTTGAAATCTTCAAGAGTCCCCAGAACCCCATAACGGAATGATCCTCTTCCACAGTATCCAAGCCCTGAGATTCTGCAGTCACTTGGCCATTGGGGTACCACTTCCACAATCCGTGCAGGTTCAAAAGCATTCCCAACTGACTGGCCCTAGAGCGAATGTCCCGATTGAACTCGCCATCGCCAGTCAGTGCTAGCATAGCGGTTGCTCGTGACTTCTGTGGTATGAGACTGACGTTTATGAGAAAATAACAGTAAACAAAATTCAGAGAAATGATAGATTTACTGGATAACCATGCGTCGGTATTGACCTTGTGTATCTGCAATTGCTGCAAGTCGTTCCGTTCGACTACCTCGCTGATCTTCTGAACCAGGGAGACGAACGATGCCCTGCCACATTCTAACGTTTATGCCGAGGGTTTCAGCGATAAGGCCCCTCTCTTTCAGAAGAGGAAGGATGTTGCTATGTAAAGGGCACGACTTGCGAGCTTTCGCGGTGAGGTTTGCTTTAATTTGTGATAATTTCTTGAGTGGGATTTTTTTCTTTAGTAAAGTCATATGGTTGGGAGGAGGTTCCGTGGGCATCGGGACGTGAACAACATCTGGATGTAGCAAGATGACACTAATTTCTGGGGATGTGGAAGCGCCTCGTCGGCTTCACAGACTTTTGATAAATTGGTAGAACCGAGTAGAGCTCGGGTTAGTCAACTCACTGGTCGCCCACGACAACGATCTCATATTTTGGGCATAAAATTTCCCGAAGGAAATCCTTGTCAAGACCTTAGTACCATTACAGAATGAAAATGAGAAGACATACAATGACTTGGTCTGCTTCTTCGCGCCACACAGGCTGATCAAGATGTTTCATGTACTTGATGCCAATGAGTTGGGTTGGAGATAAAAGGTATGTGTATTTTTGAGCGACAAGGTCGGCTATTCCCATGCATCCTGCGTCTACCAGGGCCTTCGCTTTGACACGTCTAGAATAAAAGATAGTTGAAATCCAAAAGGTTTGAGCGAGGAGGAGAAATTACCCGATTCCGGGAATTTTTAGCAGTTCAGACAGCGCCCTCGTTTGCAGAGCCTCCTTCTGGTCATTTAGGTGACCTAATTTTGGCGTCAAGCAGCGCAACAATTATTGACAAAAGAAACGCGCCCTCCTCAATAAGGAATTCATTTATTCTGTTAGCGATACCGGCCCCAATACCTTGAAGCTGAGGAGGTCAAGCAAGTGAAGTGCTGCAGGTAGGACGCATACCTCTGATACTTGCTTCCCAGAATGAATGGGATAGTCAAGATTGGAAATGACCTTGATAGCCTTTACAAAGGCATTAATCTTGAAGGAGTTGGGGACAGAATTTTTTTCTTCTTGCTCCTTGTCTGAGATACATATTTGAGATAAATGGATTGGAAGGGCGAAGGTGTCCTACGCTTTCCCAAGAGATCGACAATGGATTTATTCTGACTCGACTTGGTGTATGCACGAACGACAAAGGGATAAAGGAAAGTCAAGCGACGGGTAGAAGGGAGAGTGCGAGTCAGCATCCGCTGGCCATAAACTTAACCAGGAGGAGAGGGTGACAAGTGTGACAGGACGTGAATTGCGTGACACCATTACCCGTTTGTGGTCGTCGTCACTCCTCAAATGACGGAAAGCACGTCCGCATTTCCTGCGTTCGCAGACATAAATCGCAATATGTCAGACTCACAATTTAGGCAAACTTGGACCCAGATTACGACGGCAGCAAGTGCGACATTTGCATCGCCAACTCCTCAACCCGCCAATGCGAAGGGTAAGTCGCAATTCTCATTTTGTTTTTTTATATACATCCACCTTTCTTCATCCAGCGTATATGAAAAATCTCCATACTTGGTCCACCACAAACTCAACACGAGGAAATGTAACGCCGGGAACGCGAAGCACGCGGGCACGTAACACACGCACGAGCACCCTCGCGCCTGTGCCCAACGTATATGTTCCGCCCCACGTATACTCAGCACCGCTGGTGCCTATCATGCCCACTGCCATCCCAAATCCCCCTCGACCACCATTACCGACAACGCCTCAAGCTCTGCAATCTACCTATGCATCGCGTTTGAGAACCGGCGCAACGCTTCTTATCCAACCTATCCTTGCAAGCGCTGCCGCTTCAACCACACGCGCTGCAACAAGGCGGGGTGGCGTAATTAATTATGCGGATCCAGGCTCAGGAGATGATTTACCAGATGCTGGTGCTCTCGAATCCGACGACTCTGACTTTATTGCGAGTGGTGGCACAAGGACGTCAATAAGACAATCTAGAGGAGGTAGAATGGGCGGCGCTTCTGGTGCTACGGGAGGTGCCTCTTCACCGCACCCCACTGCTCCGTTACGACCAGAAAAGGCTGAACTAGACCAAAGCTACCTAGGCTTGGTACCCCCCTCGAAATTTATCAAGCCAAAGCTAATGACGCCGACATTACACGTATACCCGTGAGCCTGCTCTTCCATGTATGTGTTAGTGGCTTAACGACTTGCAGTACACCTGATGTGATGGAATCCCAAGCGCAAAGACGAAGTTCCCTCGTCCCAATTCGCATCGAATTCGAGACGGACACGCATAGGGTACGGGACTGCTTCGTGTGGAATTTAAAAGAGACCATCATCAAACCAGAAACATTTGCGAGAATACTTTGCAACGATCTCGACCTTTCACCCAACCAATGGGCAGATACCGTTGCAAATCAAATCCGCGCACAGTTGGAAGAACACGAAGGAGTGGCGTCCATGGAACTGGGATTGGACGGAGCAGTGGACATCGACACAACACCAACGCACGCGGAGGAAGTTGCCGAATGTCGAGTTATCTTGAGCGTGAGCCACCCTCTTTTCCTTCCTGACGTCGTCGTTAAAACATCAACAGATTGACGTCCAAATCGCGAACCACCATCTAATGGACCACATCGAATGGGATCTCCTCTCCCCCCTCACCCCCGAAGCCTTCTCACAAAAGCTATGCATGGAACTTGGGTTATCTGGAGAAGCTGTCCCGCTAATCGCACACGCCGTCCACGAAGAGCTAGTAAAGCACAAAAAAGACGCCATTGAGTGGGGAGTGATCGGCGGGGACCGAGAGCCCGTCGACGACGGGACAGGCGTTCGAGATAGAAGTGGGGCTGGGTTGTTAAAGGACAAAACGGGGCTCGGACTTGGTTGGGGGAGAGCGCCAAGAGATGGGAGAGGGCCGAAAACGCTGAAGAGTGTTTGGAGGGATTGGGCAGAGGCGGAGGAGTTTAGGACGACGTTTGAAGAGTTGACTGCTGAGGAGGTGGAGAGGAGGGAGATTGAAAGGGAGAGGGCTAGCCGGTATGTCTTTTGTGTCGTTTATACTCCACATTCACTGACGCATATCTTCCAGACGTCTGAGGAGAGAGACGTCCAAGTTCCAGAGTTCAACGCGCAGTAGACGAAGATAATTATTTGTACATTTTATTGTTATTATATTCCTTGCAATCTGATTTTGATTCGAAATCGGTACCATTCTCCTCAATAAATATCGTAAATGAAGGAGTGAGTTGGCAGGAAACGCGTCTACAAAGTACCAGGTCGATGTCTATCTACTAGTATGTATCGATACATGGAATCTCTAACTATCGGAGTGGGGTGGTGTCCGTCTATGATGTCTATGATGCGTCTAAATAGTTAAATATATCGTATGCCGGAATCAAGACATACACAAGAAGGGTTGAGATGATGTGACGAGAAAAGCTAAGGGGAGGTCGGGCAGAGAACGAAAAGCGTGCGCCATCATCGGACAAAACTGTCAATAGACATTCTAGGGTCCGAGACTGTAGGAGGAGGCGGGGCAGGGGCACGAGCTGCAGCTTCAAACTCGCTGAAACCAGGCAGTGCAATTTTTTGCGCGGAATCACTTTTTTGCACCATGTCCGACTGGTCGCCGGTATTCTCGGATGCATTGTCGGTCGGCGACAAAACAGTTTTCAGGGGAGGGAGCGTGATAGGCGGCGAACCAGACCTTGACCCAGGCATTGATATCGAGGATGCGAATCCGTTAAGATGCATGGGCGTAGATGCACCAGAATGGGGTTGGGACGTTGCAGGCAATGTGGGTCTAGCAGGCGGGGAGCGACGTATGGGCGTCATGCCAAATGCGAGACGAACGGAATGAGCCAAGTGATGATGGGGATGTGGGCCATTTGAATCGCGGTGGTGAGCAGGGTGTGACCAATGTATTGGTGACGGGGCGCGGGAACTTGACACGCTAATGGTACCGCTTCCGCTTCCACTGCCCGAGCTTTGGCTGTGCTTAGATGGAAGCATGGGAGGAAGATGCGACGGATTTCCCGGACTGCTTCCGCTGCTGCTGGGACCACTGGAAAGTTGGGGAGTGGGAAGCGCAGGTGGCGTATCCAAATGAGAGTGATTGTGGGGAAGCATGGCGTAATGTTGGGGATAACCTTCTCCTCTGCGTTGCTGCTTCCCAAGGGCCCGATGCAGATAGGAGTTAGCGGAAGATGGAGGGCTGCCGTAATTGCTTCCTGGTCTAGATGGGGTCATGGTTTCTTCGTTGCCGATCAACGCGATATCTCGGTGATCCATGGCCCCCAAGGACGGCGGTGGAAGTAAGATGGGAGATGGTGCACGTGAAGGGTTGGCAGAATGAATGTTCAGCATTCGCAGAGGACCAAGGAAAGGGCTCGTTGAAGGCGTAAAGGTAAATTCCGGCGATGTAGTAGTTGTAGTGCTTCGAACGGCTGAGGAGTAATGCGGCGGTGATAACTCGCCAGAGCTACGATGGGCATGGGAGTGGGATTGTTTGTGGATGTGGAAGTGACGAGGGGGTGATTGGGGTACAGGGTGAGGCACGGATTCGGAATCTGAGCTGATCGGGGAAGGGGAGTCTTCATGGCCATGCGAACCGCCGACGTGACGATAATGAGATTGATGGTACGGATGCGTCCACATTCCATGTTGCAACAGCAAGCTGTTGTTCGGTTTCATGGTATCCACCAAATGGCCGGAAGAGCGTGACTGCACCAAGGGAGGATCCTTGCGGGATTGCGAAGCTGACGGGAGGTGCCATGGGCCACTGAGCCTTCTCTTGCCTTTTTTATCGGCTTCACGTTTTGAGTCCTCTTGCGATGCTTGCCAGTCCCTTTCGTTGGAAAAACCATAATGACCCCGATCCTCGGCAGTAAGAAACATGGATTTCATGACAGGACTCGTGGTTGCACTTTTACTGATTCGACCGTGTCGAGGCTGTGGCTGGATTGGATCAGCGCCATTAAAATGCATTTTGCGTGTCTGGAATTCAGCTCTACGCAAGGCCTCGGCATGTCGGGCCTCGTATTGTGCCCGACGGAGTGCTTCTTGATGTTCGAGTGCATAAAGCTCATCCATCGCAACACTGGATAAGGTTGAAAAGGGAGTAGCCGATACTGGAAGTGAATGTGTAGGAGCATGTTGTGCACGACGTGAGAGGGAAGATTCGTAGGCTCCAATAGCTGTAGGTCGGGCATAAGATTCGCCCTAGGAGAATGTTAGGATTAATGGCCGAAAAAAGTCCGGAGGGCGTACCTCGTCGTCGCTATTGGCCCTACTCCGCGCTTTCTTCTTGACCCTCACTTCGGATGCTTGTTCTGGGGTGAACAATTCGGATGTATGATCAAAGTCAAGGTCGTCAACGGGTTGCTTTGAGAGGGGTTTCTTGAGGGAACTGATAGTGTGATGAGTGGGGTGGTCGTTGTTATGGATGCGAGAGTGTCTAGTAAGTTCATCGGAGCGAGAAAAGCGCTTTTCACATAGAGGAAAAGTGCAAACAAAGGGTTTTTCGCCTGTATGAGTTCGAATATGGCGAGTCTGGGATAAAGTCAGCAATGAACAGGGTTGAGTGAGGAGGGGGACGGACTTGATGCTCGAGCCTACTAAAGGCGCGACCGCAGAGCTGGTAAGGACACTTGTAAGGCCTAGCGACAACTTTGTCCTGTGAGTCTGGCATGGGAGAAGTGTATGGGAGAAGGATGAATAGAAGTAAATTATTTAAAGCATGTGGGGAAGAAGAAGTGATTGTGTGACTTGAGTGAGAGTGGGGCGTGAGACGAAAACGTGGGGGACCGGTCAAGGGGGACCAGACCAGATCAAGACTAGCACCACGTGCGTATCACAGCTAGCTTAGCCTTCACCGTCCCAGCAGGCCTCCACATGCATTGACTGCGAGGCAATCTTCGTCTACAATTCCCCCGAGTGTGCTTGTGCTTCTTGCCCCACGGGTGCACTTGTTCATTTACGACAATGATCATTCCATCTTACTCAATGCATGAATCCTCATGCATTCTTACTGATATCCTAACGGAGGTAATCGCGGGCCCGCTGGTTGTTATCCGCCTATGTTTCATCTATGTGTCACATATACCCGCGAAAATAGCGAGGAAATATCATGTTCCGGCTCCTTTGTAAATCACCTTCTGGTCATGTACACAATTTTCTTGAATTGGTTATTTCAAGATTTCAAGTGCAGTTCCTGACGATTCAATTGAGGAAAGTACTTGAAAAAGTAGATGTAAAAGCCTCCAAGGCGATTTGAACGCCTGACCCTGCGATGAACAGAATATACTGCAATCGCATGCTCTAAACCACTGAGCTATAGAGGCACTAAGGCTGGAAACGAGGCAGTCATACAAGTTACGCTCATGCACACAAATGGTGGCTCAAAACTCAGACGTAATGCCGACTACCTTTGCTTCCCTAGCCACCAATGTTCGACCTATCCCTCGCCCTACCTACTGCCAGCGGAACTGGAATGCGTAGGAGGGATGTATTGGACCCAATCCTCCGCAACGGCTTCCCTTACTCCAGGTGACTTAGTAAATTTCGGCGGAGTTCAAAACAACAATGACCATCCACTGCCAGACGCTTGTCTGCTCACAATTATTGTGTAAACGCTCTTGCGTTTTCCTCTGGGGAGGGCCGATTCCTTGCGAGTGGAGGAGATGGTATGCACATGGCAAATATTTGATTCACGCATTGCTGAGCTGCCGAACTCTTAGACCCACACATTAACCTCTGGGATTTTCACCAAGAAGACGTCAAATCACCCTTTCGCTCTTTTGTGGGACCTAGCGTGATTAATTTCCTCTTTGCTTTAATTGCACTCAAGCCAATCATAGGGAAACGTCCTTTCATTGGCTTTCTCTGCTACAAACCGCTTCCTATTCTCGTGAGTACCATCAGTTTCTTACGATAAAGCCCGGCTAACACCTCATTCATTCCAGCGGGGGTACAGATAAAACAGTGTTAAAGTATGACACAACTCATCTTGAGGCCCTCAACAACGCAAAAAGCCCCAGCCACGTATACTGCGACCATAGTGTACATCCCCCACCATCCAAATTCCCGGAATTTTCACCTTTTATTATAGGACAGCGTCCGGTCCATCACCTGTCACCCAGTTCAAGACGAAATTTTTATGACTGCAGGGTCAGTTCGAATTCATCAGTGATTGTCGAGTTATCCGCCAACCTTATCACAGTGAAGACGGAAACGTTTATCGCTACGACGAACGGTCAAGTAGCAGCCGTCCAAGGCCCTCAGACACGCTTCAGATACCGACGGAGGTCACAGGCGTACAATACCACCCCGTGATGGATCACTTATTCATAACCAGCGACGCTCGCGGCAACGTCTGTCTTCGAGACGAGCGAATGGCCTTTGGACCGTCTACGAGGAGAACCAATGAAGGTGTTGTCCTTGTGGTGAGCGTCTTGCGGGATAAGGTCGAATTTGCTACAACTTTTCTTTAGTATAACACAAAACTAACACGGCAACACGTCAAACATCTCAGCAATCCTGAATCTAGCAGCGTAGTCTTTGATCGGGAAGGTGTGTTTCCAACGGAATCTCATTTCAAAGTTGATTAACCCCACCTAGGGAATAAACTAGCTGTGACGATGTTGGTAAATATGACTTGCCGCTTACACAAAGTAATCAATAGTGATTTCTCCTTCTCAGCATTATCTACCGACGATATACGCCGTCTCGGATCCCAATCCTGTTGCAGTATGTAGTGGCAAAAATCTACCCAATGGCAGTCCCGTCCCATCAACTGAGCGGACGTACTCAAATTCCTGCACAATGAAGGTATTGATGCTTTTTCGCAATCAATTTTTGAGCCCTTTTAAACCCATAAACTCGGAAAGCATGGGTCATTTGGACATCCTGCAGTCAATACCGATGACCTGTACTGCGCTGGATCCGACGACTTTCGAGGCTACATTTGGAAAATTCCACCAATATCCAAACTCACAGAGTTAAGGACAGAGATGTCTGCAGACGAATGGGAGGCTCAGAAGTCATCATCGGCAGTCGGTGCGTTGGTAAGAATTCACATATCAAGCAATAGTTTAAGCCTCGCTAGCTTTCACCACGGGCCGCACGATGCGAAAATATGTTCCTTTGGAGATCTCGACTCCTTTCTGCCGACTCAACGGTTAACAAATTTAAGATTATCACTTGCATAAATGCTGATAAAACATTCTAATCAGGCCACAAATCAATTGTAAACACCTCCGTCTTCCATCCTCATTTCCTCCACGTCGTTACCTCGGGTATCGAGAAAGACATCCTACTTCACAGCCCCACCCAGGCGTCTCCCTGCACATCCAATTTACAACCGACGCCAACGCAGGTTCGCCGCCTGACAGAAAACGGTGACGAAGATCGCCATACCTACTCTCGTGCCCTTGCGCATTCTTATCCGACTAATGGGGAGCTGGAGGATGAGCAGACGACGCTTAGCATGTTCGATCAGTAAGTTGTTTTGAGCAAATTTGTGTTCTTTCTTAACGGGTCCGTGTAGCATATTGCGCGAGGAGGGCGAGTCTGATGTGTTTACGGTTCGTCGGTGGAGCTCTGATAGCTCTGATGAAGACGAAGAAACCGACTCGGACAGCTCGAGCTATGATTTTGGCGCACGCTTTGGTCTTGTTGCTAGTTCCAGCTTCCCTGCCTTTTAATGACTGATGATGGTGGTAGCCTAGCTGAAAGGGGTGAATAATGATAATCTAGGAAACAGGACGCAATATATAATGTATCTATGATGAGATCTAGAAGCACACTCTAAGTAGAGAGAAAATAGAAAATAAATTTTAACCCAAGAAAGGTATTATCAATACCAGATGCTGCGCGTTCGGTGAATAGGTACCACAGCCGACGTCTGTAAACCTTCGACCTTCTCTTCACCACGCTCAACTTTCTGCGCTAGATCCCAAAGGTAAAAATCAATCAGGACGCTACTCACGACACCACTCTTCACTACATTCTCACTGTCGCCGCCTTCCTCCTCTCGTATAAGCTGCAGAATTTCGGTCCGGACGCGCTCGACCGCTACTATGCTTGCCGCGCGTAAGCTCAGCTCAACTGCCGACCCTGGGGGGAATGGAGTTTTCGCCACCAATTTCCGAATCAAGGTAGGAGGGTAAGTGAGTATTCGCAAGTGGTGTAGAATTTGAGGAACACGATAATCAGCGAACATGGTGAGCTGGCCGATGTCGGCGCCACGCCGCCCAGGAAAGAGTGGGTGTGCTGTGCTGGTGGATTGGGGGTAAAAGGCTGCCCACGTTTCTGCGACTAATATTTGAGCTCGTTTCCAGAAACAAACTGAACGGAGATTAACGCAGGCGAACTCGGATAAGACTATGTTAGGCCCACCTTTCCTGCCCTCAAAATAAACCTCATCCCGAAAACAAGGGAACATTTCAGTCACCATCTTTACGAGATCAAGGGCGGTTCCCTCGCCGTCATGTTGGCGTTGGAATTCGCGTAGGAATCCCTGGAAAGAGCCCTCAAAGCTCTACGAGACACAGCGTAAGAAATCTTTCACCATGGACAACGCCAATACGTACGTTACAAAGAATAAAGCCAACCTCACGCATAACAGAAATGCGCTCTTGAAGAAGGGGTATTTTTTCGGTCGACTGGCCAGCTGGACGGAATATGTGTTCAATGAGGCTGTCAGGACACAGCGTCTCGGACGAGTAAAAATTGGGGTCTGTGATGGGTATATCATCTTCAAGAGCTGATAGCCGCTCAGTCGATACCTGATAGCTTGTTGTTCGAAAATAAAAATCGCGCACCTCGATTGAGTGACGCGACAAGAGACCAGTACCCAGTCCAGACTGTCGTCTCCTCCGATTCCCAGCTGGTCCTCCACTCGACGCCGTATCTCTCAGGTAAACCTTCCTTCTCTGACCAGAAGCTAAAGTTTAAGGAGGAGATAAGAAAAATCCAATTTAGAACGGATTTATTTAGGGGGTCAGAAGCGTTGTACGGTTCAGAAGGACAGATGTGCAGTGGGTGGGTGCGCCAAGTCCGTGGCGAGTAGGACTCAGCAAGAACCTTCCGCCGAATCTAAAAGGTGTGCTTATAAGTTCAGAAATGCGCCGGAGAAGAGGTGTTGGTCAGTTTCGAACTGACATATTTGGCTGCCAGTTTCACCCCATCTTCATTAATACTGAGGAGGCTTGTTTTCTTTGTCAAGACAATGTATTATTTTGATGATAGCAAGCTGCGAAGATATCCCTGCTCACCTGGTACACATGCTCTGCAGATTCCAAAACAGGGTTCCGAGTCTCCTCTAAGTTCAACGGTTTTTCATCAACCAGCGGCGGCGTTGAGAGTCCTTGAGGAACGACGAATAGCAAAGCCATTTTTTGAGTAGAGTAATAGCTTTCAGTGTTGTCACTGTGCCAGCAAGAGCTACTTTGATTGACGGAGCTCCGTCATTTTGAGACGAATCAATAATTTATATAGACACCGGCAGATTTATTGGGTGCAGACCCTTATCACGATCGGCACGGTAAACAAGCTTAAACAAGCCCAGTTTGGCAAATCCGCTGTCGAGACCAAGTCGAGACATTCTGAACAAAATTTAAAATCCAAAGCTGGGTTTGGGTATATTTCATGGCAATGCTATCAACCATTAGAAAGGTTTGAGAGCGAGAGGCCATGGGCCGTGGTCCGTAACCAAAGATAAATGTCAGCCACAAATTGGGGGTCAGAGTGCTTCTTGGAAGTTCTGGGATTCCATTCTCAGACTATATTTTTAAACAAAAACACAACCGTTTTACAAGACAGCTGCCCCTGATTGTGGGTACGTCTGGGGCTCGGGGCTCATATACGCAAATCTCTGTCAAGCACTTACATAATTAGTCATCATGGCCATTTGCTGAAGAGCCGTGGTCGTCCGTGTCCTCAGGTGAAGATGGTACAGAATATTCGAAAGCGGGGAGAACTCTAACGCCTGCGCCATTCGTAGTCCACGTATCGGTCGTTAAGTGCACTGGAATGACTTGTCGAACATCACGAAATAGTGATCGTGGGGATTGACAGTGAATAGAATAAAGTCCTGTATGAGCGGTATTAGTCCGACATCATACTGAAGACGATTTCACGCTCAGGCCACCAGCTCTACATCAGGAAAACTACAAATTACTTGCGGGGCTTAGGTAGCTTGAAATCACTTGGGAACAATAGGCCTTATACATTTTACAACCCAATCCAATCCAACTCCATGATCCTAAGGCCTGAACCAGAAGATATGTAATGTATACGGTACTTGTCCAAATCCCAGTTCTCGGTATGAAAGGTAACAGTCAGGCCCTTGACATTGGAATACGAGCTGTGTACAACCCAAGGTCCTTAACACTTGAAGCAGGACAAGAGAATGAGACAAGGTCATCCGGGATGACAAACACAAAATGCCAGTTTGTGCGGGGAGGTAGCCCACTACAAGATACAAGAAAGTCATAAATGCCACTCTCGATGTTGTGATCGTGGCCGCCAGTGCACTGAAACACGTCGAGATATCCTCCATGTAGTATAAAGGAGTCGAGAGCACCTTGCTGGCCGCTTCGGGCCACATAGTAGGCATCTGGTCAGATACTTAGCCCAGGGGTGGTATCATAGACGAATGTACTGCCAACATCAACCTGGAGGGAAAAAACTTGCTGTGCCACTCCATGAACAGTGGCAGACTGAGGTCGTTTGGTGCTTAATGAAGCATACCAGCGGGAATTGGCACAGTTCGACCGAACCATTGGCGTAGCATCCAGATGAATACGTGTTCTGTAACGCCGACGGACGAAAACTTCAAATATCGATCCAGTCATTCTCCGAGCATCCCCAAACTTCGAAAAGTTGTTCCACATATCCAACAGCTGATTACCACTGAACTCCTCAAGCCTCTGTACAACTTCTTGCTTAACTTCGACCGAGATGAAATCAGTTGTAACGATCCCGGCACCCAGTGTAGATCCTCGCTTGCGCCGAATCAGGCAGATTTTATCCGAGAGGTATCAAGTGACAATCTGGAACCTGCTGAGAAAAGATATTTGAGTTGATCGGGACTAGTGTTCTCGATTGAGTAGTGAAGGTCATAGGTGTGGCGTTCAATTTGACCAGGAGTCAATTCGAAGCAGAGGCGTGCGGTGGGGCCTAAAGAATCATACTTCTTTAACACCTTATCTAGCGATTGATGTGAAAATAGGATGATGCTGCGATAGCTGTGCTGGAGGGGGGTCAGCACGAGTGGGTCATGAAAGGAACATACTCACGCAGACTCGATCTCCGCCCTTGTCCAAGGATTCATTATCAGGCGATTGGATGTCCAGGACCGTAAATTCCCTGACCAGCTAGGGGAAGTGATATAAATGGGGAAAACACCGGGCGGGAAATGAGTCATGGTGCTCGGAATCCCGGTGGGTGATTGAGCATAATCAATGATGGTCCATACAAATTCGTTGAAGCTGAATGTGGGAGGGACGAGGAGGACTCCTTCGGAACAGAAGAGATAGAGCACGGATCCTTGATACCACAGAGATACGGACTTTTCCCCAAGACGTCGACGTAGGACGTAGTAGGCCCAGAACGATTTCCCTATGAACAAAAGACTATCAGAAAAAAAGCCTCTCATATTGATGACAGAGTACCGACCGATTCCGGGCTGGCCAGTGACAACAATAGCAGACGGGCGAGCTACCCTGCCCGCCTCGTACATACCTTCAACCCATTTATACATTCTGAGGTATTCAGCACGAATGAAAACTTGCATCCATGGCATGTCAATAATTGGGGGTGGCGTCGCGGGAAGGACATCGCCGTCTTTCTCTCCTACATTCTCCTCCTCGTTCTCTTCATCGTGGATCGAATTCTCAAGAGAAATGTGCTCCTGAGGTAGAGGAACACCCCAAAACTTCTCATAGAAACGCAACAACGAATCCCTCGGGGTGTTATTGTAGCTCAGTCGATCAAACCCTGAAAACATGATTTAAGGCAATGAAGTAAAGAGCAACATAGAAGCCATATACCAAATTTGGCATAAGGGCCATCATCCACAATTGAAGAATCTGCGAATAAATATCAGTGTTACGATGCATATAGGAATGAAAAGTTATCCGAAGGAGAGATGGCAATGAGTCAGATGGGAATGGAAGACATGAGGCTGAAAGCTGACACAACGCCCACTCACCCGCTTTGCGTCTTTTACCCCTCTCTTCATGGGAACCAATGTCACCGAGCTTACTCTTGCGGGCGGCTGTGGAGGAGGCAAGTGCAAGCACAGAATCGTGGGGTGTGATAACACATTGTTACGATGGTGTGCCAATGTGTGGGAGTAAAGATACGAGACAAAGACAGGAGAGGTTGGTCAGTAAAACGACGTAAGGACCGGAGATGGGTGGCTCACCAGCAGGAGGACGCCCACCAGCAGACGAAGCTAGATGGCAAGGTGGTGAGCAGAACTTCAACGGGTATGAGTAATACGATGATGTGGCTTACCGCTAGCGGACATGTTGGATTTGAGAGACGAACTTGGAGAGATTGGGTCTGTGAAATCGTCTTGACTCGGTGCCACCTGATAGACAAACGCTCACACTCACGGGAGCGCACACGCTGCACCACAATGTGGAGACCCAACTTAGGTTGGTCCAGAAAGACATCCCCAATCCTAGCGCCCGGGTCCAATTTGACGGCAATGGTTGAGAGATGCCCTTGTGAGAAAACACGATCACCAAGGCTTTCTTCAGGTACTAGGGATTCCTGTTTCTTGAGCTGCTAAGTTGTGAGTGGAAACATCCACTCCTGCCTCAAGGTTGTCCTTACCTTCCAAACATACAGGTCCGGGACATCGGTGTCACGAAGAATGCTGTTTTTGCCCATGTTACGAACCATTGCCTGCAAATCATAAACGTCGTCGTCGACAGATAGGGATACCCTGATGAACGATGTAGCGCCCTTGACGAGGCAGTATAATACACGAACTGTGTCGTTAGGCATAGTATTGGGGGTGGTCTGCAAACTGGCTATAGGAGGTTTTATAGATCGCTTGTGGGTGTCTGAGGCAAAACCCCGTGCAGAAACTCCATGCCATTGAGAGGTAAATTTGCTATTTGGAGGCCGATTTTGCCAAAAAAAATCCTACTTTACCAATAAAGATGCATGTCGATAAAGATGTGAAACACCCCAGAATGCCCTAGAAATGCAGTTTTCGAGGACCTTCGAGGACGCGTCAATGTGAAGTTGAATTCACCACTCACCTGCCAAGGGGTGTCCGTACACACTTGCAAATTTGAACTTTGATGCTCACTCCAAGGCTATTATGCCATGTCTGGAACCAATTTCAAAAAGAATCAAAAATTCAAAAATTCAAAAACTCAGTCCATAGTGGACCACTACCCCTCATTCTATACAGCTATTTAGTGTACTGTCACTGGTCACGTAGTTGGCCACTGTAACTTTTCTGTCGTATTATTAAATGAATAGACATCCTTTTGGCCCAATTTTTTTTCTCTGTGTAGACAAATGTATTGGGAGTTGGTCCATGTAGTTTTCATATTTTTTACATCGCGTAAAACATCGGTATGAATATTTTTCTAACAGAGGTTGCGAAACTGGTCTAAACCAGCTAGTTGGCCACGCTGTCAAGCGGTTATCAAACGGCCATCATATTAGTGCCTATTTGGCGATCTAACTGATCTAAGCACGAAATAATGCTTATCCAAAATCACCAGTGTTGGTCAAGTCGCTCTAGTGCAGCCAAAATTGAAGATTGTATTCTAAAAAATTGACAGTTAGTAAATGAACTCTTGTGTGTTTAATTGTACTATCAAAGGTCACCTACTCGGCCACCCTGGGTACTCAGCCATTTCAGTATTTAGGGTGTAGGCAGAAAACCACTTACCACAGTGTATGTTTAAATTTGAGGGCTGTAGGTACAGGAAACCATTGACGTGAACGTGAATTCACCAAGGATCACCCAATTCGAGAGATGACAGGTTGATGGGTGGCCACGTGGTGTTTTGGCATGTTTTCTAAGACCCCAACCGGCCGAAATGGCAATGCCTCGCCTAGCGTCAGCATTTTGACTCTCGGCTTGAAACTTACAGATATTATAGATACTGGTAGTAGTATGTATAATTGCACCCAAATTTTATGTTTCAACCCACAT
>KN838600.1:0-57957 GCA_000827195.1 Laccaria amethystina LaAM-08-1 | reverse complement strand
AGTCCTATGTGTATTTTCAGTCCTGTAGACTGGACCTGCGAACACTATGTCTAGAAGTCGTACGAGAAAAGAAATGAGTCATAAGCTGCGGAATGAGTCATGGGCTGCGGATCTAGAACTGTCCAGTATAGTCTAGATGCGTCTTAGGAATATGTAAGTGTCTGTGAAATGCTGCGTATGTATAAAAAGAAAAAGAGTCTGTAACAGTCACTTGGACAGAGAGGATGATATTTGGAAAGGGAAGTTTTACACATAGGGTTGGGTGGATACATGAAAAGCAGAATTTTACATATGGGAGTTATATGTTTTGGGGAGTGCTTCTCCCCATCACTTCAGATCTGGTTCTGACGGGAAGAAATAACCTATTGGTCATCTCCAAAAATTTTTGAACCCACCCACCACCGCTTCAGCGTCCAGTGTACAGCTGGTTGGTTCTGGCAAGAACTTACCACAATTGAGCTCACTGGATACTCAGGTCTTGTTCGCACACATTTTCAGTCTGAGCAAGATCTATGCACAATTAAGTTATTCATATACACGAATTCCTTGAACACTTATTCACTTCTCTGTATATAACACAACAGTTATCTTATCAACATGTACTCGTACGGATTTGGATGTATTATTAATCATTGTTCCTGATATAGCGTCGTGGGAATTGGTACATAGTTGTGTTCAGGGGATGTGCTAGTGTTGCCAGAGCTTGGCTCAGCTTGGCTCCTGCTCAGCTTTGCCCAAAGTGGAGAGTGTGGGAGCTTGGAGCTGAGCTAAGCTGTCAAACGACAGCTTGAGCCACTGCTAGCTAGCTCAAGCTGTTTAATTGTGTCCTAAAATGGAAGGTAGCAACATTTAGTGTTTTCAACAAGTTCTCCATGGCAAGTCTGGAAGAAATTTCTGTTAAAAGATATTTTGAATATATTTGTATCAAAAATATTCATTTGGTGGCTTTCTACATAGTGCTGTCGAGCCAGTGAGGTCAGGAGAGTTTCAGTGTGACATCGGAATGTCACAATCACACAGTGTGACAACATATTCAGCAGGCTGACATTTCACGGAAAAGAGGTTGTAATTCTATTCCATTTGAGTAGAAAACTACACTACTGTAGTATTTGATACCTATAATGTCTTTTAGATACAGAAAAAAATGGGATTTGTCAAATCTAAGACATTTTCCCAATTAGGTATGGAGCTGTCCCTTCCATGGCTTAGCCGTGGCTAGAGCCAGCTATCCAATGCAGCTCCAGGGTCGTTGCCGCTCAGCTCAGCTTGGCTTCCCACAGCTCAAAAGCCATGGCTTAGCTGAGCCAAGCCAAGCTCCGGCAACACTAGGATGTGCCGACGATAGCCCCTTGGCTGGTATAGGGGTACAAAAAAATAAGAGTTGCGTTCTTTGAAATAAATGATTAGATCAATGATTGTATTTGTAATCTAAACCTTATATTTTACAGGTCAAATATCTTGGATGTAGCTCGTTTTTTTTGTAAACCCCGGAACGACGGCTAGGTAGGAGTAGTGTTGTTGGCAACTCCTCGCCAGCTCGCCACGCCAGGTTTCGCCAGCCGGCGATCGCCGGCTGGCGAATCCAAAAATCAAAACAGGGGTGGCAAGACCTGGCGAAGTCTGTCAAATTTTCAGGGAATACAAGACAGTAAAGGGTGCATAAAATATCACCTATGGTTCTCAGCGCCGCAAAATTCTAACTGCAGGCCAAACTAAGGAAGGACCTTGGAAGGACCCCTTTGAAAACCAATTGTTGTTCCTTATTTGGACGTTCTGATCCATCGATCACATCCAATTTTGATCTCGACAATACTTACACAGACCCAAAGCCCTCAGCCCTGATGGAAAAACGATTGTCATTGCCAAGAAAAAATCCAAAGATAACACTAGGATGTTACTTTGGTGCAAAACGAAAGAAATTCAAATATTTTCATTCGCCAGCTTCGCCAGCTTCGCCAGCATTCGCCAAGTTCCCACGGTACTCGCCTCGCCAGGCCGGCGAGTGGCGAATGCTTTTGGAGGTTTTGCCATCAGCACTAGGTAGGAGGCTGGGGAACGTCGGACCAACGTCGGACATCAAATATGTTGATTGTCGGCTATTGACAACACCCCAGGTTTCTGCCCAACCAATTTAGAAACCTTGGGGTTTCACGTGGAAAGGGGGGTTTCTGGATAGTGATATGACACCACGTGCACGTTGATGTCTTGAGTCTGGAATCCGAAAACAAAAAACAAAAACCTGCCACTCGTGGGTCGCCATCGCTAAATGGTAGAGGTTGTCACCATCAAAGTAGTGGTATCGAATTTCGAAACCCTGTCACGGTTTACAGCCGTAAGTACTTGTAACATCACTCGACGTCGTTGCTCAAATTGAACACTTCGGAGATTGGTTTGAATCTAAACAAGTTAAATTTTAGAAGTACAAGACTTGGTATGTAATTACAGCAAAGGGTGAATTCGAAGTTGATACATATATGATCCAATCAATGAACTACGTTGGAGGTGGACGCCGAATTTGTACAGGTTTTGTGGCCTGTTGTTCAGGCTTCAAGCGCTTGGCGAGGGAATCGTCCCCAGATTGCGAGCCATCTTCACGAGGCCGTTTGCTCGCAGCACCCATGATGGACATGCCACCTGTGGTGGACGCGGCGGCGGCGGAAGCGGCGGCGGCGGCAGGAGCAGCAGCTGGCGAGGGTTTTACAGGTGCCACTCTTGTAGGAGCTCCAGCACGCCCTGCAGGCGGACCACCTCGACCACGGAGTCCGCCTCTCAGCGCTACAGAAGGTGCTCCTGGTGCGCCAGGCGTTAAAGTTGGCTTCCTGGGTAGAGCTGTAGCATTGGCGGGGGTGGTTGCGGCTTTCACAGGGGTCTGAGAAAGGGTTTGCGCTTGTGGCGTTGTAGAAACTGGTGTCGGTGGGGGTTTAACAACAGTCTGAGACGTGCTGGCCTGAGGCGTTACTGTTACCGAGGTCGAAAGTGTAGCAGGTACAGTGCCTGAGGCCTGCCACTCATGCATTTGAGCCTCGAGCTCTTTCACCCTTTTCTGCGCCTTGACAAGCTGCGAGTCTTTCAATTTGCCTTTGGCGGCTTGTTCCAATCGGCCGCGATCAACGGCAGACGCGATCTCTTCAGCATGGCGAGCTTGCAAAGCTTTCTCATGCTCAGCGATGGCTGCATCGATGATTGCCTTTTGATCGTCATCTGTTGTCGCTGGTTTGTCTTTCAATGCTGCCTGGACCGCAGAGTCGACTGCTATTTGAAGGTCGGCCTGGTACTTCGCGGAGAGCCCTTCTCGCAGGAGACGCAGTTCTTCCGCATGCTGCTTTTGTAGATCAACTGATAGTTGGGGGGTGGATGGTTGGTTCTGGCTTTGCCATTCCAGCTTCGCCTTCTCGACAGCTTCGGAAACAACCCCTGCTTGCAATTCTGCAGCGCGTTCTTGGTTAGTAGCCCTTGCCTTCGTCATATCAGCTATACGTGACTGGAGTTTTTCCTAGGCCGGAACATTTGTGACCAGCGCATTGCACGAATGTGAATGACGTACATTTGAGAACCGAATACTTTTCACATCCTCGGCCGATTTTTGAAACTCTAATGTAGCAGTCTGAGGAGAACACCATTGGGAAGTTATAAAATAGGGAGCAACGATCTTATGACAGACCTTCAAATTATCAAGAGCCTCATCACGGGCTTTGATCAGTTCAGCCTTCTCAGCCTCCCAAGAGCTAGGTGCTTCAGATAATGGCGCCGTGTTCCCTGATGGCTTGATCCAAGATGCTTTCTCGGCAAGGAGTTTGTCTCTCTCCTCTTGCAAAGCCATCTTGAAAATTAGAAAAAATTGTCAATAATAGTCCTTCAGCGAAGAATCTACTTACAATGACAGACGTTTGGTTCTCTGGATCGCCAGATGCTGTCTCTGGTCTCACCGTCGACGAGGCGGTTTGCAATGAGCTATTCTGGCCCTCCAATTCAGCAACCTTCGCTTCAAGGGCCTTTTTCTCCGCCGCAATTTGGGATACCTTGCCGTTGAGCTCGCCTAATTTTTGCTTGAAGCCTGCCGAGGTCTTCAAATGACTTTCTTTATGGCTGCGAAAATTGGCCTCGATCGCTTCAACCTGATTTTGTCAGTCATGCGATGTAGCGTGATCGTTTACCTGTCGACGTACCCGTGCATTTTTTTGCGACAACAGAACGTCTTTGTTGGAATCAGCTTGTTCAAGGTCCGTTTTTTGCTGTTGAAGATCCTTGACAGTCAAATTGAGGTTGGAGATCTCATCCTTCAAGGCTTGAACTTCTGCGGGGTCTATGCGATCATACTTCATGTGATCATTCGAGCGGGATCGGGGATCAAACATGAAGTGCGGACCTTGGAAAGAAGTTGTGTATTCCGCTCTTGCCAACTGCGACTCTCTTGTTCTAACCTTTGTACCTGCGCTATGCTCGCCTGTAGCTCTGCCTGAGCATTGCGTGCTTGTTCCTTGACGGGATCAAGCTCCGCGGAAGCCTTTTTAAGCTTCGCCTCAAGGTCGCGGGATTTCTTTTGGTATATCTCGCAGTCTGCACGTAGAGTTGCGTTACTTTCACGGAGAATATTCATTTGATTGATTCGTTCGACTAGCTCAGCGTGCTGTGACGCGGATGCTGCGCTTTCAACAGCCTTTTCCCGTTCCTAGAGAACGAAGATCAGGTATTAAGATTGTTGAGCGAGTCGGAGAATTATCACCTCAGAGATGGTAGTTCGAGCCTCTTGCAGGGATTGTGAGAGGTGCTCAATTTGGGTCTTCAAACGGGCGTTCTCTTGTTTGCTAAGTTCCAATTGGAGGTCGACGATTTCCTTCTCTTTCCGCAGATAAGAAACGACAGAGCGGAGTTCAGTCAACTTCGCAGCTTCGTTATCGACGGAATCGCCTTCTGTTGACACGGAAGACGAATCTGCAGCCTGTCTAATGCGAGCGGCCTGCGAACTGACGGTCTCAAGATGTTGGTGAAGAATCGAATTTTGCGCGGAGAGATCCTGACACCTGTTCATTTGGGATTGAGTCAGGTCTGCGATGTTGTTAAAGGGTTAGTCGTTACCGCGCATTCAAGTCAGAGATTTCCTTGTCGAGAGCATCCTTCTGCTGATTCCAGCTGGTCTCGGATGTTGCCAGTTTTGCCTGGGAGGTCTCGCTGGCAGCCAAACTGTCTCGGGCTTGAGTTTGAGCAGTATTCAGCTGACGTTTGAGAGTTTCGATAGCCTTAATGGATTCAGCGTGGACGACAACCTCATGGGAATATCTTTCTTCAGCAGCCTGAGAAGCAGGTTGAATTATGTTTTCATAGTTTGGGCGAGCAACTTGACTCACTTTAGCTCGTTCTTCTAATTGCCGTACTTCCTGTTCCCTTGAGGTCCGGTCGTTTTCGGAATGCTTCTCGGAGGTGGTCATGTCTACGATTGCGTCCTCCAGAATCTTCTTGTCGCTCATCCAGGCTATGCGTTCTGCCTCGACGGTCTTCCGAAGTTCGTTATGCTGCGTCTTAAGGAGTGCCAATTTTTCATTGGCCGCGCGGAACTTCTCCTCGAGGGCCTTGTACTCGGACTGGAGAACACGTTAGCAACCTTCCAGGGGTAAATGGGAAGCCTTCACCTCATGGCGTGCAAACTGAGCTTCCGTCGATTCCTTGTACTGATCAAAGGTGGCGTTGAGGTTGGCAAGAGCTGCCTCGCTTGCTTGACTAATTTCTTGGAACTGCTGTACATGACTTCTTGCTGTGGTGAGATCAACCTCTGTTACCTTGAGAGCGGACCTAGCGGCGTCCGTCAGCTTAGTGTGGATGAAAAAAAAATTGAATAATACAAACCGGAGCTCTGCTACTTCTGCCTCAAGTTGTTGTTCGCGACTGAGGGCATGATCAGGACTTTGAATGGATCCGCTGGCCGTAGTTGTTCGACGTTCGTAAACGGCAAGCTTTTCCTCGTTTCCTTGAAGTTGCTTGTAGAGTTCTTCAACCCGCTGTTCAAGATGTTTCTTGCTGGTTTCGGCAGCGACCAAAGCTTCACGAGTTTTAGAAACTTCTGAGACCTGAATGAGGAATAAGGAGACTGTTTATCAGCCACATTTGGGAGAACCTACCATCTTGTCCAGGCGGTTCTGAAGTTCCTTCGCTTCAATATCTTTCTGTAAGGACAGTTGCCGGACGGCATCGCGTTCCTGCGAAAGATGCGTACGCAAATCTTGCCTGGGTGCGGGGTCAGCGATAAGAACTTCGAAAGATTGTCCTGGAATGCTTACGTTTGGCCTTCAAGCATTTGGAGCTGGTTTTCGAGACGTCGACGGTCGTTTTCTCCGGATCGTTCGAGGTCGTTATGCATTTTTTGGACATTACCCATAAGATCGGAAAGGTGAGATCGCTCCATCGCAAGCGTCCTGTTCTCCTCCACGAGACGCCCCTGTACACTCTGTATTGTTGAAGGAGATCAGTAGGCCTTTCCTCCCACGTTAGAAATTAACGAACCTCCCAAATCTTTTTCTCTGCTCGAAGATTGGCACATTCATTCCGGAATTGTTCAGCACGGCCGTTGGATATCTGAAGGTCCTCTGTCACACGGCTGCATTCAACGTCAACACGAGTCCATTGATCAAAGAGTTGTTGATTCCGCTTAGTTAGATCATCAAGTTCGCGGCCGTGTAGCTGGAATTGTTCTTGATGCATTTGGTGACGGTCTTGCGTTAAATATTGGAATTATGAGTCAGGCAAACCCCGACGAATGATTTGACTTACCCGAGAGATACTCAATTTTCGCGTTGGCTTTGGCAAGTGCGGCCCCTAATTGGCTCGCCTCTCGCTGCGCCACAACAAAATCTTCTCGTAGCCGACCTGCGTCAACTCCCATCTCCATCCTGTATGCTTCAAACTGACCCTGCACTTCAGCAAGTTCTTTGGCAATATCGCTTTGAATAGTAGGTCCATGGCCGATACCGTTTGCGCCAACGTGCTCTGCAGAACCACCAACCTTCTCCGCTCTCGCAACCATACCCCTCAGAGTATCCCTCTCCTTCATGTAGGCCTGTATCACGCTTTCGCTGCTCTTCTTCTGTCTCTCCAGTTGAGCGGCAAGTTCCTGCATTGCCTCATGGGCTTCACGGACAGCCTCGCCTTGCTCCCTCTCCATCGCTTCCCTGTAGTCCTTTTCCTCACTCTCCATCTTCGCGCCCAACTCCCTAACGATCCTGAGGAGTTTTTGGTTTTGTTCCTGGATTCCAGTAATAGACTTGAATGCGACAAGGTTATGAGTGATGAGTGAGGAGATGTCCTCTGCAGGTACGGCAGCCACACTTTCAAGCTCGTCCTCCGGCGGTATTGTGGGGTCGTCACGTCGAGTAATTTCGCGAAGGAGAGATTGCACTTGACGACCCAAGTCTCCGAGCTGTTTCTGAAGCAAGTCGTTTTCGGAGGTGGACTTCGACAACTTCTGAACATTCTCTTGTGCTGCGTTTGCCTGCGCGTCCCGTTCCACCAGAGCTTGCGATAGCTGGGAAGCAAGTTGGGAAGCTTCGGATTGAAGTCGTTCGTACTCGGCGCGTTGTTGAGATAAAATTGGAGCCTGTGACGCCCTTGTGAATTTAACAACTCGGACGAAAAACAACCAATAACGTACCCGCTCTTCGATTTGAGCAAGAACGGCTGAAAGGGTGCGATCCATGTGATCATATTCTGCGGTTTTCTTAGCGTAGTCTTCCTGAAGCCGCACATACTCGGCATAAACTTCAGTGAAGGTCTTTCCAGTCCGTTGAGCCTTGCTGGCCATTGCCACAGTAGGGCTAAGACCCATCATACCGTCTGCCATGAAATCGGATGGCCCAGGCGTCCTCCTGGGTGTTCCAGCCATAGGAAGCTCGCCACGTCCCATCCGTTGCATAAGATTCTCCAGTTGTTCGACTCTGGCCTCCGCCTGATCTCGTCTCTTCGACTCACGGTCTACATCCGCCCTTAACGCGGCTTCCCTTTGTTCAGCCCGCTCTCCCACACTGGCCCATTCACGCTCAATACCCTCCACAATCTCCTTCGCTTGCTTCTCCCTCTCTTCCATCATGCCTACAAGACGCCTAAGACCACTTGCTTCGGTCGAATACTTCGCTTCTTGTTCAGCAAGCTGCCCGGTTAACCCTTGTACCTTTGCTAATGCCTGTGTTAGTTGATGTGTTTGCGCAGTGTGAGCCGATTGTAACGCTTTCAGCGATGATTGGGTAGAAGCATGGGTTTGAGTAAGAGAATCGAAGGATGACTGAAGATTGGCCATTTCCACGTGGTTGGCCCTCCGGTATTTGGCAAAGTCTTCAGTCTTCGCTAGGAGCTCAACATTCGTACGGTTAGCTTCTGCTTGCGAGAGTTCCAGTTGTTGAGTAAGGGAGTCGAGTTTGAACTAAGGGCATTGTGAGACGTCAGATGGCCAAAAGCTATTTAAAACGGAACCTTGGTGGATGTCTCGGTGGATCGTAACTCCCGAACTTGAGCCTCCAGAGCCTGATGTTCTTGACGAGCCTCCTTGAGATTTGCGCGAAGGGTTTGTATCTCCTCTGAGAATTTGTAAGAAACGGGAGAGAAAGAGAAACCACGATTCACCTTCTCGTTGTGAAGTCTCTTGCTTCAAGCGGCTTATGACTCCAACCAAGTCGCGCTTCTCGCGCTCCGTGTCGTCCACTCTATGCTTTAGATTCTCGACTTCTTCAAACGATGAAGACTTGGACGTCGATAATTTAGTTATCTGAACTTGCAAAGAATTCTTGGCTTCCACTGGTCCTAGTAATTTAGTACGAGAAAGGGTTTCAGGCAACGGCACAAACATAGTTGGTCGCGTTCCAGTTTAATCTGCCTCATTTCGTCACTCGCAGCCTCCAAAGAAACCTCAAACTCCTTTGAAACGCTCTCTCTGTCCTGAAGGGCTTGGTCGAGTTCAATATCCTTCTTTTCGACTTCGGCACGTGCATCGTCGAGTTCTCTTTGGGTGGCGTCGAGGTCTGCATGTTGAGCCAGAAGTAAACGGTAAAAGGAGATAATAGCATCTTGGGAAGGGGAAGCAATATCGACTTGAGGGAAGAGTTGCGACAGGACATCCTGGTCAACGTCGTCTGGAAGGGATATTGAGAAGGGGTGTGCGTCCTCGTGGGATGGACCAGCATCGTCATCGTGGTCCACCGTCGCAACCTTCGACATTCTCCTAGTCTTCATCATGGGAAGCAGTGATCGCCAAGTGGTTCGAGCTAGCCGTGGCGAACAGCGAGCCCAAAGAATTTCAATGAAAGCACTCGGTGGGCTGGCAGGTGACAATGAAACGCGCAACCACGTGCTTGCTTATGTAATGGGCATTGTCCTTGAACCTTAATTTTCATATCCTACATTGTCAACACAACTTTTGGGTAAGTGAAGCCAGCCTGTAACAAAGCAAAGGATCGTTAACCAACACCTTCTAGTCACCTTCTGACTCATTCACGCATTCAAAATGAGTTACGTCGCCAAAGGAGAAAAAGAATACGATGCTACAGGTGCACCTGTACCAGGAGCCAAAATCCACAAAATCAGGATAACCCTCACCAGCAGCAACGTCAAGAATTTGGAGAAGTGTCAGCGGCATTTCTTTCTGTCTAAATCTTTACTGATGCACCTGCCAGTCTCGACTGACTTAATCAACCGTGCAAAGGACAAGCAGCTCCGTGTCAAGGGGCCCGTTCGTCTTCCCACCAAGGTTCTCAAAATCACCACCCGTAAAACTGTTAGTTCTCTTTTGCATAAATACACTACCTTGCTAAGGCCTTTTTTTACAATCCAGCCTTGTGGTGAAGGTTCTAAGACCTGGGATCGCTACGAACTTAAGGTTCACAAGCGCCTCATCGACTTACATTCTTCCAGCGAGATTGTCAAGCAGATTGTGTGTTTTTTTGTTTAAAAAACTCATTTTTTACGACTAACCATTGGAACAGACGAGCATCAGTTTGGAGCCTGGTGTCGAGGTTGAAGTCACTATTTCTGCATGAACTGTGTACATCACGACTGCGTTTGATGATACATTCATTCCAATGTCCTACTTCGTGATATGTCCATATTCCGCCCAGATTGATAGAAGGCAATAAATGTGTCCATGCGTTTTACTGTCCCCGTAACATTACTAGTAAAGCATAAATCTCGAGATTTTTCTGGACTGACGCTGTGCATTGTGAGAACTTCGGCTGTACTCACTCCCGGACACCTCTTCAACTGACGAAGTCTTGCTATTAGATGGGGAAAAGTGCCAAACTCCATAAAAGAGTGGTAAGTAGCAGACTGTCGCCTCTACTTTGAAAGCCAAGCTCATTCCTCGCACAGAAAAAAACAGCATCCTCTTCAATCGGAGGTACTGCTCCATCAGCTCAAGGTCATGCTCAGACCGCGAAGAAACGAGCGACCTTGAAAGAGAAAGGAAAGCGTCCAAGTCAACGCCAGGATGGTCCTGTACTGGGAGGCGCAGACTATGTTTCCCTTATGATGGGTGGGAGGAGAAAAGCAAGTGAGGAAGCACGGAAACTACCGCAGAACACATCGTAAAACGGAAAATTTTACCTGCGTCGTCGTGAGTTCTCACTCGAACTATCTCGAAATCTAGTCTGATACGAGCATCTAAAACACACTAAAGGGGACATATGTTCCGAACTCGTATGCTCGGCACCCCTTCCACTCATGATGGAACTTATGGGCAGGACCTACGTCCGCGAACCACGGTTACATTTGGATTGAAGTACCGTTCTATTCTTACAGATAAGTGGGACCCGCACAAGAAAATAACACTACCCTAGCATGCTACTGCGTTAGGTCATCATAAATACAGCACTTATTAGCGTCCATTATCTCGCAAACCAGTCTGAACAACAGCTACTTATGATTGAAGCCTTTCCGGAAAGGCAGGGGGTACTGCCGGCAGCGGTCTCATGCGAGACGAAATGGGAGTAAAATATTGAGATTGGGGCTGAGAGACGGGGCCTTCGTTATTGAAAGGATTATCGGAAAACGAAGAAAAAGCCCAAGATGCAGTGAGGTCCATCGGGACATCAGATGGAACACCCAAATGTTGATGGCTGATATTGGAAGCTGGTTCGAGTGGAACGAGATCTGAAACTTGCCGTATGGGATTGTCTGATTGATAGGTAGCAAGGTTCAGCAACCCTTCAATGTCAAGGGAATGCAACGATACGCGTTCCCCATGGCGTTCTCCTTCATCACGATTCAAGGGGCGACTGTCTTTCGCTGAGAAACGTTGATCTCCGGGTACGTCTTGACTCCAAGAAGCCAAGCTCCCTCTGGAGTGTGTTGGCTTGGTGGGTAATAGGAAGTCATCTTTAGTGTAGATAGGATTGCTGACGGCCCCACTGCGGGATAAGTTCTCGGTGAAAGAAGGTGATGGGTGTAAGATCTTTTCGTCCTTTGCCATTTTTGTCAAGCGGGGTGGGTCGAAATCGATAGACTTTCGATGTCGACGCTTCCGCTCACCCAGGATGAAAATGATCATGCCGACGACAATCAGAACCACAGCGCCTCCACCTACAGCACCCCCAATGATAACAGCTCTGTGCAGCAGGGTAAGGCCTGTCCGGGAAATGTAAAGAAAAAACATCTCACTTGGACGTTATGGGTGAAGAAACAGCACTTTCTGAGGTAGCAGGTGTGGTAGTTTTGTTAGACCTCATACAGCTCGTGGGGCTGGAAGCATCCCCGAGAACTAGAAGAAGCTGAGCTAAGGACATGCGCAGAATATGAAACTTACTCGTCAACAAGGGCGTAGTCTCGCGAACATCAGCCCCATCGTCGAGAAGAAATATAACTGATTTTCCACGACTGAACTTGACCAGGTACTTCGCTATGCCTTTCACAGGATCGTCCGAGGTTTGATTCAGCTCGGTCGAAGACCCAGTTGGGTTGTAAAATCGAACCGTTGGGGAACGGGCAACAGCGGACGCATCGTATCTGATAACCATTTCTTCGCATTGTGATACAGTCGTAGCATTCAAGTTGAACTTTCTGGGGGAAGGACTGGGCATACACGAGGAATTGTCGGTGGGCGAAGGAAGCACCCTGAGGATATCAGACACCTTTATGAGATTCTCGCCTGAATTATCGTCGATAGATGTTATAAAGTTGGAACCAGCTGGAATGGGCAGGAAAGACAAGTCAATGCCTTGAGAGAGATTGGGGTTTGTGATGGGAACGAGGATAGCTGTGGAATTAAAAGGAAGTATCGACAGTGTCGCGGGTGGTAAAGGGGTGAGATCACCGCTGCCCAAAAAGTCAATAGTGAACGGTTCGCATTGCTGGGCCTTGGCAGTTAAGTTGAACTGGAGAGTTGCGGAAACGATCTGCGTGCCAAAGAGGGATAAAATTAGTGAGGCATGAACAAACATTTCCAAAAGAGAGAGAGAGAGAGAGAAATATAAAATAGATGCAGGCCAAGCTGCACAAAGCTGGCGAGCCAGGCGCAGAGTGAAGGCGAAGAAGGGATAAGGTATGAGAAGGAACGAAAAAGAAAGAAAGATACAAATAGGGCTTACATAGGCTTACATCTTGGTGACATACAGCCCTGTGAAATCTTGGTTTGACTGGATCTAGCTGAACGGATGGACAGTCAGAGAACGATCATCCTGAGCGATGGTATCAGTTTGGTAGCCATCTTGAACATTTCGGGGTTCCTTGGTAACCACGCTGGGACCCAGTGCTGGGACATCGTTCAATTTATGATCGGCACCAACCACGTGACCGCACAACCTCTCCTCTTACCATGATCCGGACGTTCATCACTGCTCCCCACAGAGCTCATACTCGCTCTTTCTCGACTACAATCTCTCGCAGACAACAAATTCTACCCAAATCAAACTCACCTATAGTATCAAAGCTAGAGTTTTTCAACTCTGTCACCGGAAGTTCATCCCTGATCCCCACATACCGTGTTCTCGATGGTGTAGGAAATCTTATACATGGCGCGGAACTTCCGCAGGTATTTCTGTTTACGCAGATTGGGTTGGACTGTTATAATATTGCATTTGAAATAGATTGATAAAGCTTTTGCCCATCGGTTGTACGAAAACATGCAACTGCTCCCTACTCTCGACACAGTGCTTTACAACGTACAACGACAGGGAAAGATATCTTTTTATGTGTGTTATATTTCTGTGTATTTATCCCCTTTCTCATATATTCTTCAGATGACCGCTGTAAGTGAGGCGTAAATTATGAACGCTCCTCAAATAACGCAATTATTCCAGTATGGAGAGGAAGCGACAATTATAGGTTCCGCTGCAGCTCTTGAGATGGACGATGAGTAGGTGATTTTTTAATACCACCGAAAACCTCTGACTTCGATTTTTTTTTTAAAAAAAATCTTAGAGTTCTAGGTGAGTAATCGTAGTTCATTTCTGTTCTCCTGCTCAGAATCATAGGTCAGTATAGGGAAATGGGTGTCCTCCTTTGGCGAGGATTTACCATTGACGACGTAATGGCCCAGTGCTTTGGCAATGAGGAAGATGGGTCCGGGAAGGGAAGACAAATGCCTGTCGTATGTATTTTTTCTTATGAATACCTCGCAAAATCTTAGAACGTCGCAGCATTTTGGTTCGCCTAAACACCACTTTCACACAATTTCGTCGCCGTTAGCCACACAAATACCCCAGGCGGCCGGTGTGGGGTATGCTCTAAAGCGTACACCAGACCGCCGTTCAAGATCAATCGCTGCGTGTTTTTTCGGAGAGGGTGCCGCGTCGGAAGGAGGTCAGTAGTGTACTACTACCGTTGATTTTTTTTCTTTCACTCTGACAAATAATTTAAATATTCACCAGATTTTCATGCTGGGCTTATGCTGGCTTCTACAATACCCTCGCCCACGTTATATATAGCTCGTAATAATGGGTTTGCGATCAGCACACCAAGCACTGAGCAATACAATGGAGATGGGATCGCAAGCCGAGGCCCGGGATACGGAATCGATACTGTGAGAGTAGACGGCAATGACGTTCTCGCCGTTCTCTCCGCTATTCGCGAAGCTCGAAGGAGATGCTTGGAACAAGGCCGTGCGGTCTTGGTGGAAGCTATGAGCTATCGGTAAATACTTTTTTTTTAAAAAAAACTGGGCAACTCTTTGTTACCTCACATCGGAAATACAGAGTCAGCCATCATTCAACTTCCGACGACTCGTTTGCCTATCGACCGCGCACCGAGGTCGAGGATCATAAAAAGGTCGACAACCCCATCACACGATTCCGTCTTTTCATGGAATCTCAAGGATGGTGGAACGCCGACGCCGAAATCGAGCTGAAGGCTCGTCTTAAAGAGGACGTTATGAAAGCGTTCAAGAGGGCGGAAACGCTGAAACGAGCGGAACTAAGCGAATTGTTTACCGATGTGTATGGTGGAGAGCAACCATGGCATCTTGTGAGTCTAAATTTCATTCAAGTTGTCACGTTGGGCAGGAACTGTTTATTGATGGATCTCGAATGTGCAGAAGGAGCAAAGGGCGGAACTCGCCCGTTTGTTGAGGAAGTATGGAAGTGACTACGAACCGTGGCGAAAGGAGCTGGCAAAGTTTAAAAACAACGGCCGAGATTTGCTCGATTAGAACACTATACCCCTACTGGCACATCACATAATAACAATTGGATCTCGTCTCAGGTGGATAACTTTAACTAATTTCTGGCCGTGAGGCCACCGACACTTGTCTCTGAAACGAAACTTGCCTTTTTGGTGGAATCGGGAGAACGTCATTTTCCTACTGCATGTGAGACCTCATGATGTTTCGAACTCCTGTCCTACTATAGCTACCCAATACTCTCGCTGCTATGCCTGACGACACAGTTCGTGTATTATACTGCCTCGTCAAAGGCGCTACATCGTTCATGAGGATATCTCTATCTGTCGACGACGACGTTTATGGTTTGCAGGCAATGGTTCGCAACATGGGAAAAAACCGCATTCTTCGTGACGCCAATATCCCGGACCTGTTTGTTTGGAAGGTAAGGACAACCTTGAGGCTGGAGTGGATGTTTCCACTCACAACTTGGCAGCTCAAGAAACAGGAATCCCTAGTACCTGAAGAAAGCCTTGGTGATCGTGTTTTCTCACAAGGGCATCTCTCAACCATTGCCGTCAAATTGGAGCCGGGAGCTAGGATTGGGGATATCTTCGAAGACCAACCTAAGTTGGGTCTCCACATTGTAGTGCAGCATGTGTGTTCCCGTGAGTGTGAGCGTTTGTCTATCAGGCGGCACCGAGTGAGCACGATTTCACAGACCCAATCTCTCCAAGTTCGTCTCTCAAATCCAACATTTCCGCTAGCGGTAAGCCACATCATCGTATTACTCATACCCGTTGAAGTTCTGCTCATCACCTTGCCATCTAGCTTCGTCTACTGGTGGACGTCCTCCTGCCGGTGAGTCACCCATCTCCGGTCCTTCGCTCGTTTAACTGGCCAACCTCTTTGTCTCCTATCTTTACTCCCACGTATTCGCGCACCATCGTAACAATGTGTTATCACACCCCACGATTCTGTGCTTGCACTTGCCTCCTCCACAGCCGCCCGCAAGCGCAACCTCGATGACATTGGTTCCCATGAAGAGAGGGGTAAAAGACGGAAAGCGGGTGAGTGGGCGTTGTGTCAGCTTTCAGCCTCATGTCTTCCATTCTCATCTGACTCATTACCATCTCTCCTTCGGATAACTTTTCATTCCTATATGCATCATAACACTGATATTTATATTTATTCGCAGATTCTTCAATTGTGGATGATGGCCCTTATGCCAAATTTGGTATATGGCTCCTATGTTGCTCTTTACTTCATTCCCTTAAATAATGTTTTCAGGGTTTGAACGACTGAGCTATGATGGCACCCCGACGGATGAGATCTTGCGTTTCTATGAAAAATTTTGGGGCGTTCCTCTACCTCAGGAGCACATTTCTCTTGAGAATTCGATCCACGATGAAGAGAACGACGAGGAGAATGGAAGAGAGAATGACGGCGATGTCCTTCCCGCGACGCCGCCCCCAATTATTGACATGCCATAGGTGCAAGTTTTCATTCGTGCTGAATACCTCAGAATGTATAAATGGGTTGAAGGTATCTACGAGGTGGGCAGGGTAAATCGTCCGTCCGCTATTGTTGTCACTGGCCAGCCCGGAATCGGTCGGTACCCCGCCATCAATATCAGAAAGTTTTTTTTTTTGATACTCTTTTATACATAGGAAAATCGTTCTGGGCCTACTACGTCCTACGTCGACGTCTTGGGGAAAAGTCTGTATCTCTGTGGTACTCAGGGTCTGTGCACTATCTCTTCTGTGCCGAAGGGGTCCTCCTCGTCCCTGCCACATTCGCCTTCAACAAATTTAGACCCCGTGTATGGACCATCATTGATTCTGCTCAATCGTCCTCCGGGATTCCGACCACCATGACCCCTGTCCTGCCCGGTGTTTTCCCCATCTATATCACTTCCCCTAAGCCAGGACACTGGTCAGGGATTTTACAGTCCTGGACAGCCAATCACCTGATAATGAATCCTTGGACAAGGGCGGAGATCGAGTCTGCGTGAGTATGTTTCTTTCATGACCCACTCGTGCTGAGCCTCCTCCAACACAGCTATCGCAATATCACCCTATATTCACATCAATCGCTAGATAAGGTGTTAAAGAAGTATGATTCCTTAGGCCCCACCGCACGCCTCTGCTTCGAATTGACTCCCGGTCAAATTGAACGCCACACCTCTGACCGTCACTACGAAATCGAGAACACTAGTCCTGATCAACTCAAACATCTTTTCTCAGCAGGTTCCAGATTGTCACTTGCTACCCTCTCGGATAAAATCTGCCTGATTCGGCGCATGCGAGGGTCTACACTGGGTGCCGGGATCGTTACAACTGATTTCATCTCGGTCGAAATTAAGCAAGAAATTGTACAGAGGCTTGAAGAGTTCAGTGGTAATCAGCTGTTGGATATGTGGAACAACTTTTCGAAGTTTGGGGATGCTCGGAGAATGACTGGATCGATATTTGAAGTTTTCCTCCGTCGGCGTTTCAGAACGCGTATTTATCTGGATGCTACGCCAATGGTTCGGTCGAACTGTGCCAATTCCCGGTGGTATGCTTCATTCAGCACCAAACGACCTCAGTCTGCCACTGTTCATGGAGTGGCACAGCAAGTTTTTTCCCTCCAGGTTGATGTTGGCAGTACATTCGTCTATGATACCACCCCTGGGCTAAGTATCCGATCAGACGTCTACTATGTGGCCCGAAGCGGCCAACAAGGTGCTCTCGACTCCTTTATGCTACATGGAGGATATCTCGACGTGTTTCAGTGCACTGGCGGCCACGATCACGACATCAAGAGTGGCATTTACGACTTTCTTGAATCTTGTAGTGGGCTACCTCCCCGCAAAAACTGGCGTTCTGTGTTTGTCATCCCGGATGACCTCATCTCATTCTCTTGTCCTGCTTCAAGTGTTAAGGACCTTGGGTTTTACACAGCTCGCATTCCAATGTCAAGGGCCTGATTGTCCTTTCATACCGAGAACTAGGATTTGGACAAGAGCCTATTTACATGTCGATCATGGAATTTGTAAATGTGATCTTATGCACGTTAATCGAGTCCCCAGATTTAAAAGGGACTGATCATCAATGTCAAAATTACTAGGTACACCCGGGTTCTATCAATACAAAAGGTCAATGCCCATGCCCAAGGAATGTGCTCAAACCATAAGGAATAAATATCCCAGCCGTGATATGCAACACTCTCGTCAAAGGATTTATGTCCGCTGCAGTGGCCGAGTGATGCGAAACTGGTTGAAGGACGGTTGCAACATAGAGAAACGTGCCACCCTGATCGACAATGAACATTAGTGAATATGAAAGAGTAAGTGATGATGATGACATAGTGGTCAAGTCGGGAGAGAGAACATGCATGATAATGTGCACGCACCGACAACAAGAGAGCAACGCCTGTCAAACCGCCACCATCGCCGTCGCCAAGCAGGGAGAACAGAAGATACGACGCGATGGCGCTTAGGGGTGTTGATGCACTGAAGACGGCAAGATACTTTTTGCAATCAGGCCGTGGCAAATTTGTAGCGATGAGGGAAGTTGTGAGTGCGAGTGATGTGGGTGCTAAGTGATCGCATAAGCCTTGACATATTCATATGGGCGATTCATAGCTAGGCGTACCTTTATGAAGCAGAAGAGCGAGGAATACGATGAATGACACCGTGTTCGCCGTTCCTGGCTTTGTCTTGGCTAGAGTGGCGGCACCCAAGGCTATCCCGTCCGCGAGACTGTGTATGACCAGGCCAAGGGTCAGCGGGAAGGCGCGTTCTCTTCCGCTCCCGGTTTCAAGGGATTGGGGTAATACTGAGGATCCCTGGCTGTTCTCGAGATCTCCCAAGTCGGCGTCGAATTCCAAGGTCAACGCAGGGGTATTTTTGGGGCGCATGACGAGGTCGCTTGACGCGTCGTGGGCGTGTGCATTTGGCGTTACGAGTTGCTCGATGATGAGCATGAGTGTGAAACCCACGAGGAGAGATAAAGCCACTTGTGAGATTGGAAAAGGTTGGTTTGGATATGCGACGGCTATCGTTTCTACCCCTCTAGTACGATCAGGCGTACAATGGTGGGAGAAATAGAAGTATAATTACTCTGGAATGATGACACCCAGCGCAGCTCCTAGCAGAAGACCCGTTCCAAGGACGGCGAGACGATCAACCTGGTTCTCTAATAAAAGGGGTGAGGTCTGCGTGTGGTGAGAAGCTTGAGCACCAACTGGAAAAGACAAAGGACAAGGGAAGCATCCCAGCGCCAAACGAAGACGCCCCAAGCAAGACGGACATCACAACGACCTGCAGAAGCATAGTTGGCCTACTGTGCTAAGTGCTTGCCAGTGAGTGCGAGGTCAAGATGTGCATCGTCCGTCACGTGCATCATTCGTCTCTTCCTCCTCTCATGTCACTCTGTCCACCCTTTGCGCCCTTCTTTGGATTCGCTGGAGTCGCTTCGGCGGTGAGTCTCGCAAATTAATTTGTAGGGGATTCTCTGACCTCTTTCTCAGATGGTGTTCAGCAGTACGTCGGCAAAGTATCCATACTATATTTCTTGCTGAATTTTGAATCAGCTGTTGGCGCTGCGTTTGGGACGTCAAAGGCAGGAATCGGGATCGCAGGTCTTGGGACGTTTAAACCAGAGCTCATCATGAAGGTATCCCATTTGCCTGCTTAAAAGACGCGTCATATTGTTAACTTATCCGTCTCCAGTCCCTCATACCTGTCGTCATGTCTGGTATAATCGCCGTTTATGGCCTCGTTGTGTCTGTACTCATCGCTGGTTCACGTTCGTTTGCCTTTTATTGCGCACATTCTGGAACTAATCTGGTGGCTCTCTAGTGAAACCGACGGACTACTCATTGTTTGCTGGCTTCATACACCTGGGAGCAGGACTTGCATGTGGCTTCACGGGAATGGCAGCAGGCTATGCGATTGGTCTGGTGGGCGACTCGGTGAGTTTCACAGTATCTAAACTTGGGTCCTATTTCTAACCGAAATTGTCAGTGCGTGCGCGCATATGTACACGAATCAAAAGTCTTTGTAGCGATGGTTCTCATTCTCATCTTCGCCGAGGTTCTGGGTCTGTATGGGTGAGTGCTGCTGCGCAATTCTGCCCCCCTTGACCGTTTAACTAACTGCGGACAGGCTAATTGTAGCGCTCATCATGAACACAAGGGCTACGGCCACGGGTTTTACCTGTTGAGAATGTCCATACCATATATCTCCCTAATTGTTTGCTTTCGTTTCATGTGAGGGTGTTTCCACCATATTCAATGTAGGTGATTTCATACAATAAGCCTAGAATGTCCGTGTACAATATCAATCGTCGTCTGAATGGCTATCACGACTCGAGGGACTTCGACCCCTCCTCGCAACGCGTCTTTTTCGAGATCGTTCCCTTGACCGCGAAGACCCTGACGAAGAGCCCGAAGACGAGTCAGAGTCCGAATCAGACCTGCGACTTGAACTTGAATCAGAATTCGACGAGTCAGAGTCGGAATCCGATTCCGACGACGAAGACGACCTGAATTTCGTTTACAAAAGGTGAATTGAAGGTGGTCGCCATTCCTGTTGCAACATACCTCTTTGCCTTCTTTCGCGGACGCTCCTTTTCCTTCCCCTTCTCATCTTTCGATCGCTCCTTCTCTTTTGCCTCCAGGATCATATTGGCAGTACCGGTTCTGAAAAAATTGGTATCAGAACACATCTAGGAAAGGCTTGGGTCCCAACCCACTTCTTGAATTCCTCTGGAACTTGTACAGAGGGTTTGCCATCAACTTTTAGTTTTGCGAGCAAATGGGGTTTCTCGAGTTGTTGTGTGCGAGAAGGTCGGGAGACATAAGGACGAGATTCCTTGCATTCGTAGATGAAATGACCTAGCAATTATGTGATCAGGAGAAGTTGAAGAATATATGTACGGTATCACCTCGTCCGAGACACTTCTGGCATATGGTGGAAGACGTTGCCCTTGGTTGGTTTGTGGAACGACGATGAGGTGCATACTTTGACATGGTTTGAGTGCAAGACGGCGTGGGAAATCCTCAAATTCTCTCCTTTGACGCCCATCTATACTCAGTCCAGATGTCCCTTACAATTTCGAGTCATTTACTTGTACCACAATTATGGGTGGCAACGCCTTCAACGCTGTTCTTGCAGCCAATGCCTTTCCCCGTTTACCACCAAAGGTCTATTGCGCACTCAAAGCCCGTCTCTTCCCAGCTCTCTCGAACCTATATAGCTGGGTAGGGGTACCTATGGAAGCTCCAGAAAAACCAAACTATGGCGATCTTGACTTTTTAGTAGCTTGTCCAAAAGCTTCAACACCTCATGAAGTCGTGGATATACCTCATCAAACAATCCAAAGTGTCATTGGGGCCACATTTGTCAATCCAATGGAAGGCAATAGAACGTCCAATTATGCCGTTCCCGTTGAGCTGGGCGAGTGGGCTTCCCATGAACATGCTCAGGAAGAAGAGGACAGTCGTCGGTTGGCTGACGATGAGAAAATCTTTTACCAGGTATGCAGGTCACCTAAATCGATTGTCAACCACGATGTCCATCAAAGTAATAGGTCGATGTTCATGTCTGCACTGACAAGGCAGAATGGGACAGGGTCATATTTTTCAACTCCTATGGTGACCTAGGTATGATCTTGGGCCTCGTTGCCAAGAATAATGGTCTCGCACTCGGAGTAAAGGGATTAAAGGCCAGTTGTTAAAAAGTTATAAATTCAGTAAATGGAGGACTGAGTGGACCATAGATTCCTGATCCTCCGAACCCACCCTTTCCATTGAGCGAGTCGTTCTCAGAAATCACCCAATTTTTGGAACTTCCGATGGAAGTCTACAACGCAGGCTTCAAAACCAAAGTGGAGATCTTTGAATGGGTTGCATTGATGAAAGGCTTTACATCTCATCAATTCCGTACAGAAGGCGCGGGGATATCGAAAGTCAAAGCAGACCGCAAAATGTATGCAGAGTTCGTCCAATGGGTGCAAGCTAACGCCCAATCAAAACCATCGGAGCATGGTAGCCGTGAGGTAAGACAAGATAAAATCCGTTTGGAAGCCCTGGCCTTTTTCCAGAAGAATAAGGAGTTTGAGGCACTCGCACAGGCAAGGAATGATACGCAGCTTTTGAAGGAAGTTTTTTCGGGTTCTCGTGTGCGGGAGTGGGCTGAGATGGGCGAGCGATGGAAGGGGGTGAAAGCGATTATGGATGCTGTTCGACAGCGGCTAGGTGGTGAGGAGGGTGTGCTGAAGTTCGTAAGGCAGAACAGCGAGGACGAGTTGAAGAAGGTTGTTCTGGAAGTTAGGGACAGCCTCGATCTTGGCGTTGTTCCGACGGATATTGGGACTTTGAACACCTCGACTCCTTCACAGTTTTCCATCACCCCTGCGGCACCAAAAGCAGACGGGAAAGGGTATCTGTGAACCGCTGTCCTTCGAATATCCTGTCCAGTTATGTTCGCTAAATTTGTATGCCATTGCAGGTTGCTTCTCGATCACATCACACCTTAACATAAATCACTCTGAACTACAATACAACCATTCGTATGAATCAAAATGCTTCTCCTACTAGGCTCGGTCCATTATGGGTAACAAAATCCCTGATCCAAAATCCGCGACACACCCTATTTTCTCCCCCATCGTCCAATCTCACTCATGACGAGGATGAAGAGGTGATTGGTATTGTCCCATGATTATTCGGCACACCATTGAAGTTCTGTGGCTGTTACGGAATGCCACTGATGAACTCAATTCAAAGTTCTTGGACGCAACTGATGGAGCGTGTCATTAGATAACATCAACGCCTACAATCTTTTAACTTACTTTGAAAGAATCGGATGCGCAACGCTCAGACTGGAGATGGGAACCATCAGCAACCGGATCTCTTCAAGATCGTTTTTCCCTCTTTTCGAAGAAGCCAACTTTAAGTTGATTTCTGCGATCGTCCCTCCATGCGTGAAGCGCCGCTGCAAGGAGGAGGGAGAGCCGAAGGAAGGTTATATGTTTTGCGCAAAGGAAGGTCCGAATGGCCAATTTGAAGACGCCTGAGGAGGATACTTGTAGTTGTGAGCGCAGGTGTCGCTGGAGGGTGGATGCCATCTGAGTGCAGTGGTTTATCATCTAAAACCCATGCGTCTCTTTTATTGAGGAGATTTCGATTCTCTCCGCCATGGTCAACCTGAGGTGAATAGCGGAGGGTGCTCGATTTGTAAAATTAGATCCACCCGCTCTGACCTTGCAATTGAGCGGCACTAAGAGCATTCCTATTTTTGAGACGGTCATGAGACTACGACAAAACCGGCGCTGGATCCGTATGCAAGTCATAATGTACTAGGAACCAGTTGTTCCTCATTATTTGGGACGACTACTGGTATACATCTCCGTTTAGGAAGCAGCAATTAAGCGCTAGCTCCCGGAACTGCACCGCAAACAAATCTCCGAGCACATGAGGGAGAGCATGTGCTCACGGAGGGCCTGAGAACTTCTAGCTTTAGGTATATTCCGGAGGTCCCAATGCGGTTCAGGCATAAGGCTCAATGGGTCTTTTCAAACAATGATACCTCAGTGCGGACATAGAACGAAAACTCGACCTGAAAACCATGTATAACGTCACATGTCAGCGACGATGTTTGGGTCCAATAAAATTCTTGCATTACGGCATTTCACTCTTCAATTAGCAGACTCTCAAGTATCTTGATTTCTTGCAACGGTCCAACATCATCCCCTTCTGGACCATATATCTGCAAGATGGAGCGTGCCAAAGACAGGTAAACCCGCGTTTGTTCTTTGACTTTAGACCGTTCTTCTGTGCTGGGGTTTGGCAACACGATACCAGCGTTCCACTGGGTCTTCGCTAGCTCTAAAAGGTGCATCCCTGTAATCGAGTAGTATTAGACATGATAGCGTAAAAAAACAACGGGATCGAACCGATTTGAGGGTAACCCGGAGGGTAGATGAGGATGTAGAGAGCCAAGAGCGTGATACCACTATCGAGAGCGATGTCGTAATCGCCGTCATGAGAACATCTGCTGAAGGTCCCCGAGAGACTGCTCATGTATGCTTCGTGAAAGACTGCATGAAGGGAGCTTGGGGTTGATTCAAGAGACTTGGATGGAAGGGTTGGTGCTAGAAGCAGGGTGTCCTTGATTCCGACAAATTCACGTAACTGTCGTCCCAAGTCGTCGAGCTCGGTTGGCTCTGTCGGAAGCTCGGGTAAAGTACCCAGCGACCTGATATATAGGCAAGCAGAACAATCGCATCGGAAGCCATAGGTAAGTTCCAAGATCTGGTGTCTCGATTGTGTCATTGCGGGGTCAAGGTATGGTATACAGGTCTGACAAACATGTGTTCAAAAGTGTGGTTGTGAACCAATTGAATGCGTTACCTCTTCACCAGAAAGTATATCACGGATTGCTATTACTTCCATCCAAAGGCCGTGTGAAGGAGACAGCGAGTACCGTGCTGCAGCATTAGGGACACAGGAGTGATTGAATAAGCGGCTCGCAAGAGGGAAGACGCCATGTCCAATCGTCGTCAAGTGAGAATGAATGGCAAAGTTATTATTCCCAAACCGAGTATACAAGGTCCTCAACAGGTCTAGCGGTGGTGTTGGAGAGATGGGACAAACGGGAGGAACAGACATGTCAGGCACAGGGGAGGGAAGCAGGGACAAAAATATAGACAATGGGGAAGAGTCCTCAGGCGCGTATGGCGTCGACAAGAGTGACAGATGAGCCAAGAGGTGAGACAATAGCAAGGAATCGTTTCTTTCGTGAACTCGGAGAGATTGAAAAGCTAGAGACGCAGTGAACTTTGTGTAATTTTTGCATATCCGCTTATGATGGGCATGCCATTGCTCAGTTTGACCTGTACGTAGACGTAAGCAATGATTCGGGAAGAAAATTGGAATTTCGAACAATCTAAGTCACAATACCAGTACGACCCACACCCAGTACAGCGTCTCAGCGAAGTGCCATCTGCTGGTAAACGAAAGCACGTGTCGCACCGATGACCCTTTTGTGTTGCGAGAAGAATGCTGGCAAAGGAAGGGGTTGAGAGAATCAGTGACCCTGCCTCTAATTTTTTGATTGAAATAGCTTGATCCCGAGCTTTTGGGTGAGGGACGAGGCGAAGTGTATCATTTCCCGTCAACATGGCACTGAAGTTGACGACGCGTTGTTTGGTTGCGAATTGATAGCCAAACAACCGCCCATTGTTCCATTGTGCAGTGATGTCATGATCAATGGCTGTCAACGGTAAGCATTATTTTATTGTTTCCTCTGTTATAAAAAACTTTCTTCCGTCTCTTCAGGTTGTGTTTTCACTTCTTCGTAGGCTGCGCCTATCCTTCATTTATCACGCTCTTTTACGTTTTATTCACGATGCAACTCATCACCACTGTCCTTCTCTTCGCTTTCGTCCTCACTCTTGCTAATGCCTCCACCATTCCTTTTCGACGAATCAGGATCTCGTCGCATCCCCACCAACGAGGCCATCTATCTGCGCAACGTAGACATGCCAGGTTTCTCCCAAGACAAGTTACGTCCACAACCACTCTTGCCACAGCGGGCACCGCTACTCCTCAGCCTTCGATAACGACAACCAATTCAAGTAACTCAAGTGCAACACCATCCTCTTCGTCTGCCCCTTCTCCGTCCATTTCGATCGATTCTACCCCCCAGCCATCTCAACCTCCTGCAGACGATAGCGGTTCGCAGAAATACGTTGTTGCCCATCATATAATCGGCAATACCTTTCCCTACACAATCCAAGACTGGGCAGACGATATTGCTTTGGCACACGCTTCCGGCATTGATGGCTTCGCATTGAATATGGGCAGCGACGACTGGGAGCCTGCGCGTGTTGCTGACGCGTACGTCCTGCTCTCCTTGTACAAAACATAGTTTGAAATTTACCGCCCTGCAGATATCAAGCTGCCCTTCAATCTGGCCTCGACTTCAAGCTCTTCTTATCGCTTGACATGTCGTACGTACTTTTTCATCATCCGTTCACCCCCCTTAACAAAAGTTCCTTCCAGATCATTACCATGCGGTTCTCCCGCTGATGCTCAGGGCCTGATTAGCCTCGTCAAGGCACATATAACGCATCCCAACCAGTTCCAATACAAAGGCCGTGCCCTCGTATCCACATTCGCTGGTGAAACATGTCAATTCGGTCAAGGGAGCGTCGCAGACGGATGGAAAACACAGTTCACGAGAAGTCCTGACCTTCAAGGCAAAATCTACTTCATTCCAGCGTTCTTCATCGACCCAGCCACGTTCGGTAATTTCGCTGACGTTATGGATGGCGATTTTAACGTATTTACCACCACCTTGCCCTCTTTCCCGCCTATTAATGTACCGAATATAGTGGAACTCTGGCTGGCCTATTCAAGTAACTACGTCTTTTGCCCAAAATCTACTGAATTCACTGCCGGCTTCAACCCCCAACACAACAACTAGTGCGGGAGGCATACTCGGCGGCGTCATCAATACTGCTGGTTCACTCGCAACGGCGGGTCTCAACAGACTGCAACTTGCCGTCAGCCAATTCATCGGTTCCACTACAACCGACGAGCAGCATTTAGCTGCACTCTCCAAACTCCCTGCTGATCTGGGAACCCGCGACACCGACCCGTCAAGGCCGCTTTACATGGCTGCCGTCTCGCCATGGTTCTTCACCCACTACGGCAAAGATTCTTTCAACAAAAATGTACAGAAATTTAGCTTCGTTTCTTACTAATAGCTAACCTGGTATTGTAGTTCATCTTCCTGTCGGATCAGCATCTTTACTCCAAGCGCTGGGAGTCTCTTGTTGAGACTCGAGACACCATTGATCTTGTTCAAGTTTTGACTTGGAACGACTATGGCGAGTCCCACTATGTTGGCCCGATCAAGGGGAGCCAGCCAAACAGCCAAGCCTGGACAGACGGGATGAACCACACTGGTGTGTATTTCTTTGTCTTTTTCGTAAGACCATGCAATTAAGCATTCTCAAAGCTTGGCTTGGACTCACACAATACTACGCCACTGCTTTCAAGACAGGAAGCTACCCAACCATCGAAAAAGACCAGATTTACATGTGGTCCCGCCCACATTCCAGCTCAGCGCAGGCTCCAGACCCCGTAGGACAACCTGATAACTTCCAGCTCGTGAGTTCTTTCGCGAGTTGTTTCGTGTAACTACAAGGCTGAAACCTCACTCGATAGCCACAAGACGCCATCTGGGCCGTGGTATTGACGACCGCGCCCTCATCTGTGACACTGGCTACATCCCCAACCACCTCTACGACCGTCAACGTCCCAGCCGGCCTAACCAAGTTGACGATGCCGATTTCTGCTGGGGGTACGATGAAGGGAACCATCACCCGCAATGGGGGAACGGTGGTTGAGCTCAACCCCACAGGGTTTACTTTCCAGGGTAGCCCCAAAAACTATAACTTTAATGCTTTCGTTGCAAGTGCGACTGCCGATTGATTCGTCGTCGTGAATTAAATCTCACTGTATTTTTACGCAATCACCTGTAGCTTCGTTCCCGGATCATGTGTATTTTTATGTAACTGTATGGCCTACCTCGTCAATTGAATTGAGAACTCATGTACACGATAAGAAGTTGATTTGGACTACTTAGAAGATGGGTATAAAGTCCTGTATCCTATCCTTCGCATCCTGGGCAATGCACTCTGCAATCCACGTCAAATTCCTAATCTCCTGCTCCTTCAACTTCATGTAACTGAAGAACACGCCGTACTGGAACTGCTGCAAGAATGCTTCCTTGTTCAACCGGACCTCCATCTGAAAGAACCGGTCCTCGAGCTGCGTAGCCGCACCGAGATCGTCGTTGCCTCCTTGCGACGACGAATTCGAGTCGGCGAAAAAGGAGCGGTACTCCATGACGTTCTCGCACGCTTGGCGGACCTGGTCCATCTCCTCTGCCTTTGCCAGTTGGTTGTTCCCTTCTGGCCAGAGACGCCCGATGGAGGGAAAGAGTTTCGCCCGTGCTTCTTTCGAGAGTTCGGTGTTGAAGGAGTTGATGGTGATGTTGACTGTGCGCCGGTCAGCTTCGAAGGAAAGGATGCGGTGCATGACGTCGGATGTGGGTGAGCTGAGGGTGCTGCAGAAGTGGTAGAAGTCTTCGAGGTAGGCTTTGTACACCGTGTTGCGGATGATTTCGATGTTGAGGTCGTCGAGATCTGTTGCTGAGAGGCAGTCTCGGAAGTAGGGGGCTGGGACGTGGTTGGAGGGGGGTTGAGTAACTATGAAGTTTGGGCGCACCTAGTGGAGTTTCGACGAGAACACTCTGGTACAACTCTTCAACGCTCGTGGCGACGCATAATGCAGGCAAGGTGTCGAATACGCCCAGTGGGTGACAACGCTCGAGGAGTTCATGCGTATCCCTCTCGTGGAGGGTTCCAGTGATGAGGAGAACGACGTTGTCAATCATGTACGAGTAGCTGCTTCACCGTCACACACGCCAATGGACGTTGATAGTAGGACGAACGTACGTGATATATTCCAAGAACTTACTTAACGGCTGCACGGCATTGTTTCTGATATAATTGAACTGATCAACGAGCACTTGCGTTGCTTTGTCGGCGATGGTCGAGGTGGAGATGGGGAGAGGCTCGTTGGCTAGAAAGTTTCCATAGTCTGTGGCAGACAACTGCGTTCTGAAATCTGGAATGATAGTGATGAGTCTCGGCGAGGAATATAGTGATAATTGGATGCGCCTTCAAGAGATTCGCACTGAGTCAAGTTGGCATATTGATTCTGTGTGAGGATGCCGGCCTTGTAGCCCCTGATTATGCCCTCCAGGAAGCCGCTGTCAACCTGTAACAAAAAAGGTAGGTGAGATAAAATATTAGACGTGCATTGGCAGTTACATTGAAGAAAAGAGATTCCATGTTCAATGTTGTGGCTGCTGCGTTCTGGCGTGAGGTCACGACTCGCGGCTTTCCTTTTCCAGCCTCCGATCATCTGGGCGCACCTCGTCTAATTCTCTCATGGCGCAATACCTCCAACTTGTTACGCCAACCTGTCTTTTGGAAGCACATAAATTGTAGCGTCTATGCTCTTATAATGGTTGTACGTTTGGTCCCTCTCTTTCATTTTTATCCCCTCCCATGTCTGCCAAAAACCTAGATGAAAAACACTCAGAGTCCGTCGAGACCAGTGACGACTTTAACACCTATGAGGATAAACAGTTGCTCCGCAAGGTCGACTTTCGGTAAGTTTATTACACAATGTTATTCTGCACCCACCTTCACTGACACCATTGTCAAGGTTAATCCCGATCCTCACCTTGCTTTATCTATTGAGTTTTCTGGACCGGTTCGTACAAGGCTCTCTAGCTTGGGTCACCTGTGTTAATTTTAATTTTCATGCAAAGCACGAACATAGGAAATGCAAAGTACGAAAACGATCGTTTTCATTAATCAGAAGCTCTGCATATCTTTTTTTCGCCACAGGATCGTAGGGCTCACGACGGTATAATTTGACCTAAGTCTCCGGGAGTACAGTTGAATAAATAACCCTCTTAGGACATTCACGTACCCCCAGCAGAATATAATACTGCACTCGCACTCTACTTTGTGGCCTACGTTATCTTCGAAGTTCCAGCAAACGTGGGTTGCTCACACATCATTCTGAATTCCATCCGATTTTTTGTATAAGATCATGTAAGTATACACGCTTCCGCTCAAGACTTGTACCCAACCCAACCCAACCCAACAGATTGAAGCGGTTTGATCCCAGGCTGTGGCTTCCGACTCTCACACTTGCATGGGGCATCGTGAGCGTCGTCCAGGGTCTTGTCAGAAACAAGGCTGGGCTATTCGGAATTTGGTTTTGTAAGTTTTACTTCAGGCTCTTCCTCTGATTAATGCTGTTCTTAATCAATCATCCCTTCTAGTACTTGGAGTCACGGAGGCAGGATTGTTCCCTGGCGTAATATACGTATTTTCTCGAAGGCACGAGCGTAGCTGGAGGGTTGCCGTCTTTTTTGGAGGCGCTGCTCTTGCTGGCGCGTTTGGTGGTAAGGTGCTTTCTACAAAATTATGACTGTACATTTTCAACCCACTATTTCAGGTATTCTGGCACATGCCATCGGCAAGATGAATGGTGTAGGTGGGAGGAAGGGATGGCAATGGTGCATCTGGCAGTCATCTTAGATCATCCCTTTCTCATCTGACGTCGCGTTAGGATATTTATCCTGGAAGGAGTACTCACAGTGGCAGTATCACTCGTGGCGTACTTCATCGTCCCCACATGGTCGCACAAGGCAACATTCGTAAGGCGACCGTTTCTTGACTCCAGTGCCCTATTCACTGACTGTCTACTAGTTAACGGAGCCGGAGAAGAAACGCCTTTTGGCACGATTAGGCGCGGACTCAGACGCCGCACTTATCGAGCGTTTCGAGTGGGTTTACGTACGTCAAGCCTTGACAGACCATCTAGTTTGGGCGTATGCTTTCCTATTCCACGGATTCGCCTTCGTTCTTTATTCTTTGAGTCTTTTCATGGTAAATAGATTAATCACATATTGTCAACCGTTGACGCTCATGATTTTCTCCAGCCAAGCATTATCGCAAGACTAGGGTTCCAAAGTTGGCAAGCACAATTGTATGTTGCTCGTCTCGCTTGTCCAAGAGTTGAGCGCATAACGTGTACATCAGTATGACCGTGCCACCAAACACACTCGCGGCCATTTCAATTTGGACTACGGTCTGGCTGTCTTCACGCTTTGACAAGAGAGCCCCCTTCATCATTGGATCTGCCGGTGTTGCAATCATAGGTAGCAGTCTCAGCACTTTTTTTTTTGGTGGACTACTGCTGATTTGGGAACAGGATATGTTATTCTTCTAACGACGACGACGCGTATGGTTATTTAAATTCAATCTATTAGCTCTGGAGAGTTCACATGCATCCTTTCGAAGCGGGTGCACAATATACCGGAGTCCATTTTGCCGCTGCCGGTATCTACACAGGAAACGCCCTCCTTCTGAGGTCCGTGGCATGCCTTTGATGGTGTTCGTCCACTGTATTCCTCACAGTCTTAAAACAGCTGGCCTGGAGAGAACGTCTCTGCTCAAACCAAGCGGGCTGTCGCGGTCGCTATGCAAATCACAATTGGTGGTATCGGAGCAATCGCTGGGTGAGCGATTACTTCATGGCCTATTCCCAACTTTTCTCAATCACCATCAGTGTTTTAATTTATAGGCCAAGTTTACAAGCACATCGTTTCCGAACGCCCCATATCATCTCAATTGGTTACCTTCTCTTTTCGGTGTTAGTAACCCTGTACCTCTGGACTTGGATGGGACGAGAGAACAAGAGGCGCGACCTCGTTCTCAGTCAGGAAAAAGGCGATGCCGAATTTCTGGCAAGCGCAGACAGACAACGATTGGGGGACAGGGACTTGTGCTACAGATATGTGATTTGAAGACAGTTACGGTTTTCTTTTCATTGGGAATGCTTCTATACGTACTCCAGATCTCACCTTTACTCGATTGACTCCTACTCTTTCAGTTGTAAACGTTATAGGTGACATTATGTACGGTGCCAATATCGAATGTGGATGGAATGACATGACATGACGATGGGGTGCGAAGACTTAAAAAACGAAATGCAAGTATCGAAATGCAGATGATGATGGTGGTAATAGTGGTAGTGGTGATGCTAATGATGATGAATGATGTCCTACAATTACGAATGGGAGCGATAATGATGCCCAATAATTAAATAAACTCTGAAACTGTCAAGTCTGAGGAGGCATGATGGAATTCAAACTTATGTTGTTCTCCGCTTCTTGCTTCGTGTAGTATATTCCTTATCGTCGTCGTCACTGTAGTCCTCGGTTGTGGGGTCAGGTTCGTTATATTTCTGTCGCTTCTCAGCGTCAATCTTGCGAAGAGTGCGCAGATTCGTTCCCAAGGACTTCAAGAAGCTAGTCTTGGGTTAAGATTAATAAAAATAATGAAAGGAAAGACAAAAATGGCAAACCTTTCCAACCCGGATCTTTGTTCCTGGCTTTGCAGCCTTTTCTTGACGTCTCTTATGTTCATTATACTGGAATTGGATAAAGATGGTGCATGGTTAACTTGAGAGGAGGATAGCGCACCTTCCGCTGCTCTGCCTTCAGCAATTCAGCCAGATGTTTGATCCATAATTGGAGACTGCTTGCTCGAAACTTTTTCTTCTCGTAACGATCTTCAATGTGCTCGCCATACATAATGGCATCGTCGTCTGAGTCAGGAATTGCGTAGGAGCGAATATTGTTTGTTGCCGATCGTCTAAGACGTTTATGGCTACGAGGAACGGGGCTAGCCAAGGGGGAGTGGGGTACATCATCTGATGTACTCTCCTTCTTAATCTTGGTGTTGCTTAAAAGTTTTCTGGCCTGATCATTATTTGCGATGTAGTCGTCCTCGTCCATGTAGAATTCAGCACCAGCTTCAATCCCATGAAAAAGGTAGAAGTTCTGGGGAGAATTATTAAGCGATACAAAAAGATCAAGATGAGGGTGTCCCTACTGGTGCTCTGCCAAGACGGGCCAGTATCTGGAAGTGTTTGAACGTTATTGGAACGTGATGAGATGATGGATTGAAGAAGGTTTTGTCTGTAGCCATTGTATAAGTGTGAAGAAGCTGCGCAATGACTATCAGATTTATTTAGTGGAGAAAAGCAATGTGTTCAGCGTACGTGAGAATTGTCGTTGACGACGGCGTGGGTCATGTAGATGGCGGTGATACTGCTCTTGACCCCAAACTGTGTTTTGGCCCACTTGCCGACATGCACAGGGTCTTCGAGGGTTGGGTAAATTTTAGCTGATCAAGAAGGACAATGCGGACATACCATGGGGATAATGAAGCTTTCCAGACAAATCAAAGGGTGCGGCTGAGTACATCAACCTGCGCCGGAGGCGAATCGGTGTGGCCTCATCGTGCCGAATCATCGTCGTGAGAGTTTCTTGTGTGATTCCACCCTAGATGTAGTGTGATGAGGGCACATTTTCTCAGAGAAGGAAGAAGAGGAAACGATGCATCCACGCATATACGGCAAAACCTGGCGTGGACCTCATGTTCGGGGTTAGCCCGTGCATTAAAATATTACCCACCAATTCCGACCGTGAGTCCCCCTCGTGGGCCTCAAAATCGAACATAAGGGCAGCAGAGTCCTCGTTGATGTCCCCATCTCTATCTTCACCCACCATATCCTCGCTTCGACCTATATCTTCTTCCGGATCCACGTCATCCTTATCCCCTTCATTTGCCTCTGGCAACAAACTCTCTTTGGAATGCACCTCGCCGACTCCAAAGCGCAGAAAATCACGGGACAGCTTGGCGACGTATGTTCTGGACGCCAATCCATCTTCCCATGATGGCACGTCTTCCAATCTTATCTGGTACTTCTCTAGCACGAGTCTCATAATGATAGGTTGAAGAGAGGGAAAACCATCGAAGAGTTTCTTGATGAACTTGCCCTACGAGAATGCTCAATGTCAAGGAAAGAAGCTCATAAAGCGGCACGCACCTTGCAAGCCACCTCCAAACACTTGACAGCCACTTCCTCTACCACTTGCCTTATCTCCTTTGGCCCCATACCCTTCGTACCATCCTCGTTCACGCCTATCTCCTCACGCGCATAGTCAAGCAAATTGTGATACCTCTCCACAAATGGGTTAACGAGAATGTTGTACGCATCCTTCTTCGTGAGCGGCGTGAGGCCCAGACCCTCCAGTTTTGAATGAACAACGGAAGGGTCGGTGTGGAGATTCTCGGCCGACACGAAGACAACGATAAGAATAACCAACCGAACTGTGGCGTCTGACGACTGAAACTCAGAGTATAGGTGCCGTAGGACATCCCCAGTGGTTTCGCTACAAATGGCCCGAGTTGTGAGGAAAGTCTAACGAATGTAATGGTCAAACCAGAGGAACCAAGCCGTGATAACGTCATTCCCACCTTGAGTAAATCTTCCACCAGGTTTCTTGTTGTTTAAGACGAATAAGCATGAGAGACAGATATGCGTGGCAGCAACGCACGAGAGTGAGAATCGGAGGTGGCCAGACTTGTCCAATTGCTTCAATGCACTATACCCAACGTCGTTCGCCTTTGCCTCCATGCAAACCTCTGCCGCCACGGTCCGGGTGACAAACATGCTAAATTTCTGATAGTCAGGGCATGCATTACGCGCCAGGTTTTGAGCTTACGTGGGGTCCAGCTTGCACAGCTCTCTGATATTGTGCGCGATGTCGTCCGCCCGTGTTTCGCTCGAAGGAGAGGGGCGTTCAAACATCTTGCGAAATACGAAGTCTCGATACTGGATTTGGGAAGTGGTCGATATGATCTTGTACGGGCATGATAGTTATTAGCTTACCTTGTAATCCATATGAAAGCCATTAGCGACGGCATACGGGAGAAGTCTCGGTTCGACAGCCAGAGCTAGGGGAAATTGTGCCATAACTGGGTCCTATGTATGGGTTAGATGCCGTAAACCCAAGCTTAAACCAGAAGCGCCTACCCTGCTACAGAACGGGATAAACTTCAATAAAGGTTCCGTTAAGCCCACGTGAGGATATCAAAACAGATGGGACGCACATTAAATGTATCTAGGATTTCCTTGACGTTCTCCCAAGTGACGGTTTTCATCTGGGGTGGGAATCTGCTCTCCTTGAGGAAGGTCGTAAACACCGACCCGTCATCCTCCCCCTTTAACGCCTTCAGACCCGATAGCGGCGCATGCATTAGAATATACATACCTTGCCTCGAGGAATCTCTCCGTATTTATCTTCCGCGAGTTTAAGAAAGTAGACGAAGACGCGGAGGGGTACGTTGCGAACCCATGGAGTCTTGATAAAATGAGCTTGAGTATGGAAATAGTGGTGAATTGCAATTTGTATCAGATATCGGGAGAGGTGAGCGCCGCTTGACAAGAGAATCTAGGAGAAGGGAAGGTGAGAAAGTCGCCACAAGGGTGGCATGGCATGTGTGTGTATGGGACACAGGTGAACGCACATCAAGCACGCGCTCTGTAATGAGTTTCCCTCGGCCCAAAGCATAGTACATCGCCTCCGTAGGTCCGTAGTGGGTTAAGAAGTAGTGAGCGCGAACATAGGGATCTTGAGCGAAACGATGAAAGCGCCTGGCGACGAGGGTCAAAGCACTTGGGTCGGGAAGCTCATAGAAAATTAGTTGTAAGACCTCGTCTAGGTAGGTGTTTGAGCTGGTGGTGAAAAGGAAGAGACAAAATGGCTCACCACAGAGGTGTTGCATAGTGACAGACGGCAGTAAGCCGAGGAATGCACTGGACACGACGAGGAGACGGGTGTGGTCGGTGTGGTTGGCGACGGTGGGTGTTGTGGAGAAAGCTGGGTGGTGGCCGTCTAAGAGAGAACCTTTGTGAGATTCTGGAGAGATTCTGAGCGATTTGGTCACGATTTAGGCAAGATTTAGCACATTCTGAGATCGAGATCGGAGTTTGATTATTTTAGTCAATCGACTACCAAATGCAGAAATTAATCTAGAACCTCCGAATGTGGTAACACCTCCATATCTGCCATGCAAGCTTCCAATCTCTGACCACCAGTCTTGATTTAAACGCGTTAAAATTGGCCTTCTCAAGCCGCGAAAGATAGTTCGCTACCGGAACCTATCAATTCAATTAGTAAAACCGCGCGTAACGCCAAATCCCACTCACCCCAGAAAGAAACACTGGCATCGCTCGAGCTGGCACTAATCCTCCCATGCCCTCTTCCTTGAGCATATCTCGCGCCGTAACTAAATGATCGTTCGCAAGCGTCGCAAACTCGAATACCGCCTCTTCAATCCCGTGAGCTTCAGGCCCTCGCCGAAAAACCTCCTCCTGCTTCACTCCGTGCTTGGCCGTGATTTCAGCAGGAATGATCATCTCTCCTTTTTTCGCATAGTATGGAAGAGCACGCAGGAGCGTAGAAATCGTTTGTGCCGCGCCGAGGTGGGATGCGGCATGAGAGAGGGCAGGCGATGTCACGGATAGCAGAGAAAGCAACAGGTAAAGCACCGTGCTTGACGTAGATTCAGCATGCGATGTTAAAGAGTCTGTTGTGAGGTGTGATGGCGTATGTAGCTCTGCGTCCTGACCCCCCAAAAGTTAGAGGCTGAAATGGTACCACCTGATCATCAGCTTACCCGTGCGTCAATCATTCGTTTTAGATGATATGTAGGTAGATTGGCGCATTGAGAGGCCTCGTACAGCGCGAGGGCAATCGGATGTTTCGGGGGTCTACCCTACGTCTATGAGTTTAGGACCCTTTTTTCGTTTAGGGCGTAAATACGCACATCAGCTATCGCCTTTAAAGCGTCTCTCCAAAAGACCATCCTCATTTGTCCAATCATCGCGTTGGACACGTTGTCTTGCACTGTCGCCAATTCGACCTATGACCGCGCCACAGTGCGGGCAAAACTCAGTTGATGGTCACGCGCAAGGGGAAAACATACAGAAAAGGCCTTGATCGCGAAGAAGCCATTTTGTGCGGCCTTGGGGTAGAAATGTGACACAAGAAACGATTCGTAGTCGTGTTTGCGAACGAAGTCCCTGCAGTATGCAACTGGATTTGCCAGTCCAATGGTGGAATCGTTGGTCATGCTGCGTTTTAGGGAAAAATAAAGCGGCAAAGTTCCCTTTTCGAAGCATGTTCTCTGAGATATGCGTAGTGCCATGACTTGATGGATGGAGTACTAGACTCGAACCGGTTTCCTTGGGAAAACAAGTGGATGGAACGGAGGAAATTGACAAGTGTAGCTCGCCACGAGTATCGAGAGGTGTCATGTGAGTGTTCAGTGTTCGGAGGTGTCCAGACTCCGCTGGCTCGACATCTCGGTGCAATAATACGTAGGATACAAGTATAAAAGTAGGGTTCAGATATAGTTCAAATGTACAGGAAAGTTACAGTCAGACCAAACTACACATTCGGCCCCAGGCAGAAGTTCATGGTAAGAATTTTACAGTAATCAAAATGTGCAGATCGAGAGCAAATGGATAAAGAGAAAGTGGGCAATGATGGTGGTAGGCAAGGGATAGTGCGTTTTATGCTTCGTAATAATCGTTATCGTTCACGCCGACGGCGCATTTACGATACTGTTTAGAACTCAAGTCCCCGTCCAAGACCCTAGATCGAGGTGAGCGAGATAAAATTCGCGTGACAAAGGGTCACTTACTTTCTCTTCCGTACGCCTCGCACGGCGCCGGGCAAAGAGAACGCCACCAAGGCCGAGACCCAAAACTAACACAACCCCAAGAACTATCGCGGTTATTATCCATGCATGTATCGACGAGGATGCAGAAGAATGGTGGTTAGTCGAGGCGGTTTGAATAGGTGATTGAGTGTACCCAGGAAGGGCAGCGACGCTTGTAACGGATGAATTATATGCGATGAAATCAACCCCGAGTGCTCTAGGCGATGTGATGCTCGTGACGTTTACAGATAGCGTATGGTTTCCCGCCTGTAGGTCGGCATGGAAGAGCTGCGCCATAGGCACGGAGTCGAGTGATCCCTGGGGAACGAACTGTGTTGTCGAATTTCCATCGATAGAGTAAGTTGCTGAGATATTCCCGCCCGCTGAGATATTGGAAAAAAGACCATAAACAGAAACAGAAGTTCCTGAGACGCCATGAGCCTTTTTAAGCGTTAGAAAGCATCAGAAATACGAACCTGTGAATTTAAATTCAATAGTATCGCCAACTGTGGAACTCCAGTGCGTAGTGTTTTTATACAGAGAGGTTGAGTAATCAAAAGAAAGTGGGTGGGGTGGACTGGTAGTCCAACTACCGCTATATTTAATGGTAGTGTCGGAATCGTCGACGATCAAGGTGCTTCCACTCAATGGGGTTGATGGACCTGCATCCACGGTGAGGTAGTCGAAGACAGGAACGAGGCTAACATTGCCAATGGCATAAGTGACTGTGTGGCGTCCGTCAGCCAGGACGGGGGAGTCATAATGACCATTTCCAGGTTGAGGGATGAAATGACCATCGTCAAGCTTTACGGAGACGTCCTGAGTGGGGTGAGCGACGGAGGCAGCGATGTGAACACCCGTCCCTATGTTTCGCGTTGAGCTAGGAGCAAAAGATAAATAGGAGAACAGCGCACCGTAAAAGACGTATTCAAACCATCCATTGCTGCAATCAGCGCTCTGGATGGTGGTCCATGTATTGTTGGAATAGGAGCCAGCGACGTCCTGCTTCAGCGAAGGACAGAGATAATTGATTCGGCTGTCTTGATCATCGACGAGGACTGTGATGTTTTGTGACATTGTGGATAACGAAACTTAAACGAAAGGAAGGTCAGCTGAAAAGCTATTCAGATGATAAGTGAGCGGTAACACAGGGCGGGAAACAGAAACAGGCGCGGGTGAAAACTGCCTGGGAGTTATGAATGGTGCATTCAGGGACACTCAGGGATATTGGTCCCGCTTGGCATTCGACGTCAATGTGAAACCTTCCGCCGGCGCCTCGAAAAGGCATAGCAAGTACAAGACCTTGTTATCTTCCTTGTGCGCCTGATAAGTTGACATTTCAGTTTATAGAGGAGCATTTGAATACATAGTACATAGAAGTTAGCGCAGGAAAATCACCGGGTTGCCAAGACCATCGCGGTATTACACAAGCCTCGTGCACGTTTGGGACGGTCCTCTCGGATCAAGTCGCCTATTTGGCAGCGCCCACCAAAACCAAATAAACGATTGCAGATGACATGGCTCTCACCAGGTCGGGCCTACAAAAAGATGTTTTATCACTCTATAGACGGCAAGGGCTCAACCAACGCCGTTTGAGTCGACACTAATTTTAATACAGGGCACTTCGGATGGTGAGGACAAAACCTCCATTAACTCAGCCAAAATTTCTTCTTGTTCTTCGGTATACCTTCCACGCCAATGCATCAGCCATATCTCCTCGAAACGTGAGCGCTATTGAACATCTCCTTCGAAAGGGGACTAGGCAAATCGAGATGTACGAAGACGATGCGGTTAAGGATGTTTGGGTTTCATCGGAAATGCTTCAATGGCAAGAGTCTTGGAAAAACAGACGGAAAACTAGGGAGAGCGCGAGCCCGCAGGCAAAACTTGGGCAGACCATCAGATAGAGGCTTGGGGGATTAATATCATGGTTATGCAGTCGCGATGGCATTGAATTGCGCCGGATATAACATCGTCCCCTTTGTCTAAGCTTTTACCTCCTGCACAGCAGTCTTTCGCAGCAGGCGTCTCCGATGCTTGATCTCAACCTTCTTCGCCCTATACTTCTGCGCTGCCTCCTTGAGCTCGGTGTTTTGCAGTTCTAGCAACACACGGTCAGCTTGCTTGTCCTTTTCTTCTTCAGAAAGTTTGAGGGCCTCGAGGTACGCTCGACGCCTTTCGTTAATCACCACCTTGATTCGTGCCATAGTTTTGCGGCACTTGGAAGCTGAGTAAGAAAGACACATACCATGATTGAAAGTGCAACAAGACTTACGCTATGTACCTTGTCTTGAGACACCTGCATTGGTTCATATGTAACCCCCAGTCGCCTGACTTCCTCCTTCTGCGTAGCTAGCAGATTCCTCTCCCTCAATGTCACGTACCATAACGTATGAAGGTCTTTGAAGCTTTTTAATCGTAGTTCTGAAGCCTTCCAAGCCCTTCCTAACCGCGATTTTGAGAACCAAAAGTGGTGTAGACCTCCAAAGAGAGCTTACCCGTCATGACTTGGCCACTATCCGGGGACTCGAAAGTTTCGAATCTTGCATCTCCCACAAGGTCATCGCCGCTTTTTCTTCTGAAAAACGCGTAAAGACCGTGATCCTCTCGAACTGATATTCTCTGGAAGGGGTTGGAGTGACCATTGGTAGAAACAACCTCGTTGGAGGAGGTTGACGGTGTATTTTGCTCTACTGAAACAATTTCCGCAAACGAGCGAGCGGGAACTCTATTGATGCCTCTGGCAGCTGTTCTGGCCAGTGCTAGCATCGGCGTGGATTGGGCAAGGGATTAAGAAATTCTTGTTATTTGGCTTGTTTCCAGTTGCCAAACAGTCACTTCATGTGCAGGCGATTCACGAAGTTCAAGGATGCAGGCAACCGGACCTGAGTACTGGTCACGGCGATACCCAACATTACATATGAAACTGTATTCCTCTACAGAAAACGTCGCTGTCCTTGAATTATACGCCATCACAATCCGCCTCATGTGACATTTTCGTTTTCCGAGTCGGTATGTTTTGTTGCCTTCTTCTCCAACTTATTCCAATCTTCCTGTAAATGTGCATTGAGTGTAGGCATATTCTTTTGATGTGAATGGCACCGAAAACATGATAGGTCTTCTTTCAAAATTGGTTCATATTCACTGGCTTTTAGTTTCGCCATCTGCATCCTAAGTTTAGAATGGGCTGTCGACATATGATCAAGGATAATCATACGCTAGAAAAGAATCCAGGATCTGCATCAAACCAGGACAGTACTTCATCAATGTCGAGGAAAAAACCTAATTTTGGGTGGAAAGAGTTGTAGTGTTTCTTCTTTTTCATCTTCTCTGAACAGAGATCTGCGGAGAGGACATGTAAATGTAGATGTCTGTCATTTACTGTCGTTAGACCGCGTTCAGAGTGGTTTAGGGTGACACCTACTCCATTGATGGCGCTGCATGAAACCCAGTCCAGATACCCCACTTGAAACCATAACGTTGCATCATTTCCGCTTCAATATCTTGCTTGAGAGCCGCAGCATCCTCCTTCAAAGCAAGGATCACTTCTTTCGCTTTGTCTTTGTCGCATTTCAGCAACGACTTGAGACTAGCGAGCTCTGAGACGGTTAAGGACGACTCTGTGACGCGAGGAAGGACGAGGAAATGAAAGATTGATTTAGGAAAAGCATCAAAGAGTATAAGAGATTTGGCAGAATGTTGGAAGAGAACAGAGAGAGGTAAGCTCGCTGGATCCTTCAGCACATATGTTCGTAATATGCCCAAGTTAGCCATTGCAAAACGTCAGAGTGTCAAGTCAAGAGTCAGGATCAGTCATGATATTAGCAACAAGTCATATATGAGTACATTTTCCATCGAGATCATAAAACAATTCTTTACAGGCTTGCAAATGAGAAACAGTGATATAAAATCACACTCCGAAAAGACTGGATTGCATTGAGACCGAAGGTCAGAGAACCGAACCTCATGGCGTGAAGCAGAGTGCATCAGAAATTTGAATAGGACAGCGCGTCGTACATGAATCCCCGTGATATCTAACAATTACTTTTGGTATGACCACACATTGCGGAGAACTAATAACGACGTCAATAGAACGAAAGACAATGAAAGTATACATGACACTCACGTCCTGCTTTTGTGGCTAATCTGTTGATCGAGTCATCGCTCTCTCCCTGAGATCTAACCTGACCACATAGCGCGAAAGTTGTTGAGGTGCTCAAGGCGCGGCCGTTTGCGTCGACATCGGCAATGCTAATTTGTACAGAGGCATGATCCTTCGAAGTGATCAATCGGTCTGAAGATTTATTACTTTCAGTCAGAGGCGGAATTAACGGTTTGAAACGCACTGGTCGCCGCGCACTTGCGGGGAACATAGAGATCAACGAGAATACCCTATATAAAGGATACAATTTTCAGCTGTTGGACCAGAGTTCAAAATCGCAACACTGACTTGGTCGTTTTCCATCTTGTTGTTGAGGAAGGTGATGAATGGTGCACTTACTCAAGGCGTGGGAGACCTTGCGGAAAACTGTACAGTTTCGGACGCTGTTGCAATACATATACAAATAGACAACACTGCCACTATGTGGGAGGGAGATAATTTTTGTATTTTGTACTAGAGATGTTATAATTTTTCTGAGGTGTTACAGGTACGCTAGCATGGATCTCGAGAACCCCCCTCCAACAAAACAAAGATATATACTTGAAGGCCGAATCGGGGTGTAACGGGGTCACGCTACAGTAATGATGTGACAAGTCGTGTCGTGAGAGTTGAGTACTTTGAGTCGTGACTCACTACCGAGGTGCCATCTTACCTTCTCATGGCGCACTTGAACAAACTCGCAATTCGCGGAATACGATCATTTGACGACAAACAGATATCTATCATTGAATTCTTTTCACCTGTCACTGTTATTGTTGGTCATAATGGAAGCGGCAAGACCACAATCATTGAATGTCTGAAGTATGCGACCACTGGCGACCAGCCTCCCAATACTCGTGGTGGTGCTTTCATCCACGATCCCAAAATGGCAAACGAGAAGGAGGTCAAGGCTCAAGTTAAGCTGCGCTTTCACGCGGCCAACGGGAACCGCATGCTAGCTGTGAGGAACTTGAGCGTGACAGTTAAGAAGAACGCCGGTTTGACCATGAAAACGCTGGAGAGCATATTATCCTTGGTAGATGGTGCTGGGGGAGAGGGTGGAAAGGTAAGTGGGCGTTTCTCTCCCAATCATTCGACACCCTTTCATGCTGGGCTCGGCAGCGAGCAACAATATCCACCAAGTGTGCAGAGATGGACGCTGAAATTCCTCACCTTCTTGGAGTGTCTAAGGCTGTCCTTGAGAATGTCATTTTTTGCCACCAAGAAGATTCTTACTGGCCACTTGCCGAACCCTCTGCTCTTAAGAAAAAGTTTGATGATATCTTTGAAGCAACGAGGTATGATCTATATGAAAGGCCTAAAACTATTTATCATTCTTCGAGCAGGTATACGAAAGCATTGGACTCGATTAAAAACCTTCGCAAAGAACGGGTAGCGGAGCTCAAAACAGAAAAAGAACGGCTAATTGGACTTTCGCGCGAAAAGTCGCATGCTGATAAGCTCAAGGGTCGCATCGCTGATGTCAACACTGCCATTGCCGGGAAGGAGGTCGAATACGATGAGACTAAACAACAGTACGATGAGCAGGTGGAAGCGAATCAGAAATTCTATGATTATGCCACCAAATTCCGTGAATCGTACATCAAGATTGAGAATCTTCAAGAAACAAAACTTCGCATGGAAAATGATCTTAATGAAGCGAAGCTGAGTTTAACGGAGATTCCAGGTAGGTAGGCGTGTGCACTTTCGTCTTTTGTTTACATGTCGTCAGGTACCGATGACGAACTCAATTCGCGTTTACAACACTTCGACGACCATATTAATTCCCAAAAACAGAAGAAAAAATCACAGAATGACAAGAAACTTGATTTGGAAGACGAGCTGTCGGCTGTCAGACAACAGCACACTGATCTAGTTGCACACCATGGACGTTTGCTCGCAGAGGCAGAGGTCGGTCCTCACGTCATTTTTGGCAAACTGAGCTGACCCTGTTACCGATATACAGCAACAAAAGACCCGTATCGCAGACCGAGAACAATTCATACATGAGACTGGAGACAAACATGGCATTAAAGGATACCAATACTCGCCGCTCGAAAGGGAAAAAGTGGTTGAGTTTCTTTCTAGGCTCGGTGATGTTCAGCGTAAGCAAAAGGCAGAGTTTGAGAAGTTTCAGGTGCGCATCTATTTGTAATGCAATGTTATGTTATTTATAATTGTCCGTTTTTCCAGAGTGATCTTAGGAGCAAAACTGAACAATACAATCGCCAAACCATGAATCTCAATCAAGAACTGCAAGGCCACAAGATGCGGAAGGAGAATCTACGTACTCGCCTTGTATGTTTTCCTTGCGTCTTTTTTCCACAAAATTTCGACCCCCATCAAGACAGAGTTACAATCTTCAATCAATTCTGCTGAACGTCGCCTGGAAGATCAGCAAACATTATCGTCCGACCTACGTACTTTACAAGGGGACCTCGAAGAAAAGAAGACTCGTGTTGAGAAACTTAAGAATGACATTCGTTCGGCAGACTACGATGCACGTTTAGCTGAGAAGACAGAGAAAGCAAGATCGTTGGAAGAAGAGCGGGAAAATCTAAGCGGAGAGATTCGCAAGTTGAGCTTGCAGGCTGATTCAAGGGCCAAGTTGGATCTGACAAGAAAAGAAATCAAGAGCAAGAACACGGAGGTCAAGACAGTGTGAGCAAGGCAAGGAGCGATGGCCAACTTGTACTGAAATAAACGATAATTAGCCTCGACACTGCCAATCTCAAATTCCGCAAACTCGTGGAAAGAGACTTAACGCTGGAAACGATTGACCATGATATAGATGCACTGCTCCTGTACGCTTTCCTTGTCCTCAATCCCATTTATGTTGAGGCTAATATAATGCGATAGCGAAAAGGAAGGAAGCCAGACTGATTTGGAGAGCAACGTCACTGCTGCTAATGCTAACCTCCAAAAGTCAAGTGCAACATTGACGAATCTGAAAGAACAACTTAAGACGAAAAAAGCTGAATTGAAGGGTGAGTAGTAATCCTGCGTTCACCCGTCCATCTTATGTGCCTTTTACAGCTTTGGAACGAAAACTGAAGGATGGTTTCGAACACGGGACCCTCCAGGAAGCACTCAAAGAAGCTATCGACGAATTCAGTCATAGAAAAGAGTGAACGAATTTCTCTCTTTGTTGATATGTCTAGGCTGATGTCATTTGACTGTCAGTCTGGCAGGTACTATGCTCGGAACTAGCTCGGTCTACAAGTCTCTTCTCAAAGCTGGCCAGCAAAAAAAGTCTTGTACTGTATGTAGCCGTCATCTCAACGATCAGGAGATGGTTGTTTTCGAGAAATACGTACGTTCCAAGCCTCACGAACGGATTTGCGGGCTCAGAGGACGCCTTCTAGCTCAATGACATGATGAAGAAAACGTCGGACAAGGCCATCGACAACAACAAGGCTGAACTGGCTGAGTGGGAAGGTGAACTCGCGAGACTGCAAAGCCTCACACCAGTACAGGCTACACGAGACCAGCTTAAGGCTAAAGAGTTGCCCGCTATGGAGGAAGAGATCAAGCGCCTCGAAACAGACCATCCAGCTATAAGTAGTCGTGCCGAGGAAGTGGGTTTATCCACCGTCGTATCTCGCTCTCAAGCTCATGTCTTCTCCTCCCTTGCCAGGCTGTCGATGAGCTGGAAGCCGTCAAACGACAGCTGAAGGATATTCTCACCCTCAAACAACACGCATTGACAGTGTCCCGACTACAGAAGGAAATCAAGAGGGCAGAAGAAATTGCGACTGACATCGAGCGAACCCTAGCTGCCACAGGAACAACAAAAACTACGGATGACATCCAACTGGAACTTGACGTGGTCGTCAAAGAGTTGTAAGCTACACATTTACTGACACCCTCCGTATGAGCCAACGAAACATCCAGACGTCAGGTTGCTTTAGACAGGGGAAGTATCACGGCAGATCGTGATCGCCAGAATAACATTGTTCGCACGCATGAAACGAGCCTACATCAAATGGAACTGAAGGAACGCGACTTGCTTAGCGAAATCCGCGAAAAGAACAACCTCGAAGAACAGGTTGTGAAAATGAAAAATGACGTTGTCTTGCACACAGCACAGTTGAAGGTAAGCAAGCGTTTGCTTTCCGAGATCAATCCTGACCGGCCTGCCTAGGACATTGACGGAAAAATTTTGGAGGCCGAAGCACCTATTGAAGCTCTTCAAAATGAGCAACACGAAGTCTTGGCGGACCTCAACTCCAAGATTTCCCATGCTCAGCGGCTCTCGCAGGAATTAAATATCAGTGTAGACAAGCTCCAATCGATGAACAAGAGTGTAGAGAGGTGTGCACTGTCTCTCCTTGCAATTACGCTGGACATGTAGTTTAACCCTTCTAGGTATGTGAAGGAGAAGCGAGGCCGGGATTTGGAGGAGTGCGGAACCAAAATTGAGAACTCCAATGCGGAAATTGCAGAACTGACTGAAAAGATCGACGCCGTCCGGGAAGTTGTTGGAAACCTTGAAAAGGAGATCAACGAGAGTGGTGCATCTGTGGCGAGTTTAAGAGAGAACCTCCGTTTACGCAAGCTCGCGAAGGATATTCAAGATACACAGACTGAGATCGACTCCTACGACATGGAAGAAGCTGCTAAAGCGCGGAGGAACTTTGCTAATCAGTGGGGCCCTGCCAAAAATAAAGAAAATGAGCTTCACACTGCTGCGAGTTTAAAACCCCTTTTCACAGCACGAGCTTGACTAATTCAGTGGTTTAGTACAACCACCTAGCAGGAGAACTTAGCTCACAGAAATCGCAGCTACGGTCTCTGGAAAGTGATTTCAAGGAGTTCAAAGACATCAACAAAAAATACACCGAACAACTCGTCAGGGTGAAGGTATTCCTAATCTAGCACTCTTTGCACGCTCCTTTTGACTTTCGACTCTTAAGGTGTCTGACATGGCGAACAGCGATCTGGAGAAGTATGCCAAGGCTCTTGATAAGTAAGCCTTGGTTCTGAAAATTCGCCTTCGGAGTTTCATTTGTCTCCACAGTGCCATCATGAAATATCATGGTCTTAAAATGGAAGAAGTCAATGATACTATGAAACACCTGTGGAATAAAACGTATCAGGGGACTGGTATGTGTTTTATTTAATTTATGCATCTTTGCTCATAGCACCCCAAGATATTGATGGGATTAAAATTCGCTCTGACGTCGAGGGTGGTGCGTCCAAAAGATCGTATAATTACCGAGTGCGTGCTCGCTTCAGTCTGTCTTTCTGTTCGGATGTTGATCACGGCCTAATCCAGGTCGTTATGACCAAAGATCAAGTCGAAATGGATATGCGCGGGCGCTGCTCGGCTGGTCAAAAAATGCTAGCTTCCATTATCATTCGTCTAGCCCTGTCAGATTCCTTCGGCCAGAATTGCGGCATTCTTGCTTTGGATGAACCCACTAATGCCTTGGACACCGAGAACATTGATGCTCTTGCAGCCAGTCTTGTAGAGTATGTATGCCGTGTTTTTTTCCGTTTTGACATTCCTCATCCGTAGTCCAACAGTATCATCAACGAACGAAAAAGTCACTCGAATTTCCAGCTCATCATCATTACGCACGACGAGAATTTCCTTCAAAAGCTCGGTCAAAACGACGTAATGGAATATTATTGGTATGATCAATTAAATAGCATCAGTTGCTGCGTCTAAAATTTTTCTTCGCTCTAGGCGCGTTTCTAGAGATTCTAGACAGAAATCCGTGATCGAACGGCGGCGATTCAGGTAACACCACGGAACGTGCTCGCACTGAGGGACCAGGGCCTATTTGACTCGTACGAGAGGGTCATCATCCTTTTTGAACGATTCAAGGCATGCCCGATTCATTCTTACTACCGACAAGCCTCTGGGAGGGACCTGTACTTATTTTTTTTGCGCAACAATATTAACAGCTCAGTTCAATTTCCAGCAGAGTCTGAGGCTGAGTCCGAGTCTATTAGTACTGCTCGTATGTATTTGTTATTGGATTTTACTAGTAGTCCTTCTGCTAGATGACGAGAGTGCGACCAACTAACAATGGGCCACCTGAAAAATGTCACTTACCTCGTCAATCGTCCGTGTCATTCACGTTTACATAGGGTCCAATGCAGCACCGGAATTGAAAATGTCGGATGCTGGCATTCAGTGTGGTTTGGCAGGCGAAGGAACTATTCAACACAGTTTTTATTGTACATAGCCCACAACACATTCATGTAGTCAAGATTGGAGCCAAGATACCAATGAACGATATGTAATAACAGCCTGATCAGGACGAGCATGGCAAGATTACCTTTTGAAACTTTCGGACACTGTCCTTGACCTGAAATGCACCGAGCTCCTCCATGAGTTCACGATATGATTAGCCAAGCTTTTGGCGAGTTACTGTTCCCCAAACAGCCTCTTCCTGTGGCAAGGTCTTTTGTCAGGAAGTGTGAAAGAAGGAAGGGGTTCGTACAATCGCTTTGGAGCTTCGCTAAAGAAAGTGGGGCCGCCGATCATTTCGCGCGTCCACACATCGCGCATGAACCAACCAACATGCCCAACGGCGCACCCAATGAGATCACTTGCTGCAGCCTTGAAGGAGCCGCTGAGTACCCAGGAAAAGGCAACGAGGGCAATGGGAAGATAGGGCGCTGATATCGTTATCAAGCCAAATAGAGAGATGGGTGTTGACGGATGCCGCCGTGACCACAGGTAGATGGGGACAAATGCGAGCGAGGAGGACAGAAAGGGGAGGTTAAAGAGAGGCGAGAGGGCCTTCAAAAAAGAAAGAGAGACGTTTAATGTGTGTTTGAAGTTGCCTTAAGAACTCACGAGCAGCATGATGGAAGAGAGTAACAACAGCCAGAAATAATCAGCTTTTTTGTTTGCGAAAGAAGATTCCTCCAACATTCGACTATATCGCATGCTAAAGAGAAACCAATAAGACAAGGAAACAATAAGAGATAGAACGCACAAAAAGAATAGATGGAAGACGAAATCAAGGGATATGGATCCAAAATAGAAGAACGTTGTTACAGCGCGCCATGGCTGCCGTTGAAGTTGCTTAGTTATGAAGAGATCAACGCAGCCGTGCGCATACCTGCACGTTTATGAAGGCGCTCCTAGGGCTGTAGTATAGCTGCAAAGGAGTAATGAGCTGACATTGCTGCAACAGAAGACATGTTAGGCGTGAATAAACGAGGATTCGAGTGCGACGTACGACGGCTAGACTGATGAGTACAGATAGTGCGAGCCATGCGCGAGTAATTGGGGGTATCTGCGTAATCCAAGCTTCTATTCCAACGGGCATGAGAGTAGTATGTAGACAAGAATTAAGTTACTCCACTGCTAAATCGCCACGACACGACTGAAATTGATGCGGTCATTTGTTACATACAGATGATAAAGTTATATACGAGCAAATACTGAACAAATATCAAGATAATCCTACGCATAGTATGTACATAGCGACCTGCGCAGTGGGTATGTCCTCATCAACTAAATAGCCAGTGACTTGAAGCTCGACGGTGCAACCTTGGAGGGCCGAGGGCCCTTTTTGGCAAGAGTCGCTGCTGCAGCTACGTTCTCCGCCTCTTGCTTGGCCGCACGCAGAGCAGCAGTGCGATTCGTTCGAGGTGCAATCGTGGGAGGACCTACACTGCTGGGCCGTGGTCGGGGCTTGATCGGGGCACTATCTGTGGCGATAGCCTTATCTCCAGCGGCCTTAGAAAGGGAGACAGAGGCTCTGGGTGCTTGTGGGGTGGGTCTGATGGCTGCTACTGATGATGCACGTGGAACGACATAGCGTGAGGGTGCTACGGAGGTGGACGCCTGTGAAGCTGGACGGGGAGGTGGCTGTGTTAGGGAGCTCAAGGCATCCGAGGACGATGTTCGAGAGAGACCAGGAAGTTTAGGTGCCGCGGGTCCACGAACTGAAAAGAAAGTATGATCGCCTTTGTCTTGACAACCAATGAATGATTCAACTTACACATAAACGAGGTAGGAGGAGCCTGTTCCTTCTGTACACGCAGCGCAGCGCTCTTATTTGATCTCGGTGCGACGGTAGGCGCTTTTACAGACGCAACAGCGATAGATTCTCGACGTTTATGACCCGGTACGCCTTCAAAAGTTGATTTTTTCGCCTCTCCGTTCGTCACCGCCCGTTTTCTTATAACTGGCGGTGCCGGAGTTTGACCAAGTCTCAACGACGCCGCGCGGGTCATACGAGGGGCAATGGCAGGTGCAGCAGTCGACGCAACTGAAATAGTTTCTGAGCGCTTATGACCAGGAACATTCGCAAAAGTCTGTGCGAGCCGTTCTTTGCAGACTGGGCCGCGTGGTGCAGCAGGGACCTTGTCGACCGCCAGCCCCGCTCTTAGCGCCGCAGCGCGTGTGGTGCGGGGAACGATGTCGGGTTTGTCATTTGTAGCGGGAACTGGACGTGCACGGAAGAGAACTTTGCCGTTCACGTCTTTTGAAGTACTGCCATTGACAGTAGACCCATTCGATCGAGCGTAGCCCTCATCAGACACTGTATTTCGCACATTAGACAGGAACGAAGAAGATACAGACCTCATCGATCCGTAACGGTCGTCCGGCAATTCGGTGGTGGGGAAAGGTGGGGACGACGCAAATAGCGCCGAGATCTGGATTTCCGCTGTTTGGGTATCGGGGGACCCCATGAGCCCGTTTTGAGCTAAAGAGTTGCCATAGAGCGCGCGAAGCGAGTTGGGTGCTTCTTCACGCGAAAATTCTGGGTCTCTGTCTCCCATAAGTGTATTCCAAACTTCTACCGCCCGGCGGCGCTCCAGAACATATACCCAGACAGGGCCTCTACGATGCAGACATCAATGGGGGGGAAAATCGACGTACAAACCTTTGTGAAACTCACTCTGCCAAAGACTCTGCGTCCTCGCCGAACAGTTCGTACAACGTGTCTGGATCCGTCTCTGTATCGAATTCCATCTGCCTCTCTTTCACGATCTAGCACACAATCAGCCTCACTGACGCCTCTTTGAGCGAGAAAGTCGCGCCAACCTCAAAGCTTGCTTCCTGGATACGGCGCTCAATGTCGAATCTGTGATGGAGCGCATGGGTCTTAATGATGGCGACTGTGCGCGTTATCGGGGAGAGTGGACTTTGCACCAGTTGCGGGGATGGGGTAGCCCGGGTGGGGGGCGGAAGATTATGTTCTTCGGGGTAATGAGCGTCGGGGGATGTGGACATTTAAGTGGGGTAGTAACCAGGGTATGGGCTATTCACAAGAAGTAAAAGTGAAGAAAAAGAGTATAAAAGCAAGCCCCAAGAAGAAGAAAATACGGTGTACAGGTAACAGCCAGCGATGGCTCGCCCTTGCAAGGTTTGGTTGAATGTTGAACGAGATACTTCTAATTTCGGCTGTCTCTCTGCTTCCGGCGATTAACGTTTAACTTCCAGGTTCAATTGCCGCCGGATCCTTACATATGCTCTCGTAAATAAAACGAGTGTTGCTCAATATATAGTATGTGCGTACATTACAATGCAATTAATGAATACAATATGGAGTTTATCTAAATATTCCGTGTTCCACCCCAACCAAAATCCCATACCAGTCGGTATTATGAGCCACTCCACCACTTTCCAATCTTTGCAGAACTGTACCGTATGCTCTTCCCTATCCCAGCGCTCACAATGCCCTTGACAGATTGTAACGTCGCAGGGTATCGGACAATTTTGCCCATCTCTACAGAGTTCCTTGTCAGCATCTAGACTTGAGAAAGAAAAAAGAACAATCAATCAAGAACAAACCTGCTGACAGAACACTCGGCAATCTTTCATCACCTGCCAGTTCCACCCAATACGCCGCTTCATCCGCCTCAAGCTCTGGGTTTGAAGCATAGTTGTTCTTCACGCCTGCCAATAAATTCGATGGAAGTTTCTTCAGATGGGCCGAACGCGCGCGCGGGCTGACGTCTTGCTTGATGGTAGTCAGCTGAACAGGCCAATGAACGCCAGGTAGCCCCACCACCAGGCGATGATACAACTCCTTGAACTGCGGACTCTGTTTGCGCACGATGTTCCCCACCTTTCCTCTATTCTCCGCCGGTAGCATCATCCGTGGGTCACCAGTATAGCTTATCCCGGCTATACGTTCAAAGAGCTCTACCTCGGAAAACTCTTCAGGAAGCGTGAGAAGGGCTGCACGGATGGCAGAAGTGAGATTGACTTGTTGCGTCAATCGCACACGAGCGTCGTCTTTGATGATCCGAAGGGGCTTGTGCATGCGACCAGCGAGATAAAGTGTCCGCCAATTGAGTAAATCGGAGCAAAGATTATCTACAGTCGTTACACCGTACTTGATCATCTGCGAGAGATAGGTCAGGGGTTGGGGTGTACTCGAAACTTTACTTGACGGGACTTTACCACTCCGTTGACGGGAACGTATGCATTGAACCACACGCCCGGCCCCATCTCTCCTATTTTTGACACATAAGACGAACCTAACGTCCGAGCGTGCAGTGGGTAGTGGCTGGGATTCTGATGCATGTTAATGGAATGGAAGTGTGCTGGGTGTGTCACCGCAAACATAAAGTCAAGCATCGGTGCGCCAGGATCCTCAAGTGCTTGAGCTGGCGACGAAGCCGCATATCCATCCTGCTCAAAAACGCCCGAACCGTAGGCAAACGCGTAACGGATGGGTGCGTCGAATCTGTCTACGATTGACTCGAGCAGAGCTCGGGTGGAACTTGAGACCGGCAAGAGCTGGTTGCGACCAAACTTCGGAGGCAGCTTTGGAAGGGTAGAATTTTGATTATGTTCTGCAGTTCGTGGATGGGGGTAGAGACGAGGTTTTGTAGTCTTTTGTGGGTATTTCTGTGGTGGCACGAGGGGAAGGTCAGGCAACGGAGACGAGACATGCTCTGTGGCCAGTGAACGAGTGAGAATGAATGGCAAAGAGCCAGCGGATCTTTGGCGAACTACGGCAGGGAGCATGATAGTGGCGAAAAGAATGGAATACTTTGAGCACTTTCCTATAGACAAGTCCAAAATAGGGTGCTACAAATAAAAGCATTCTCTTTGCCGAACTCTTCTCAGGAGCATGCGTCAGCTTAGTCAGCAACGACACTGGATGCTCGGCTTCTATCCGCCTCACGACGCCGTGTCTGCGCATACCCAAGGCTGACAGCTCGCCCTCCAACCTGCCGGTAGCTACCCTTGACCACCGCAATCTTCTCATCCGATGGCTTTCGTTCGCCTCCCAGGCCCCCTAGCGCCCAACCAACTTCAATTCCACTTTTTATGCTCCACAACCACGCAACAACAAAAACAGGCGTGCTGATCAGTACGTTCAGCACCGCGAACAGGTCTGGGTATCGTGCTGGGGGCGTTATGACCCATTCTAGCACATGTAAAGCAATCGCAGCAGCATAAGCAGCCTAAACAGATAAGACACCGGAAAATATTATTGAGGGTCATAAAACATACCATGGAGATGAACTGGATAAATGATTTTGGCGGCAATCTTACGGGATTGTAGCCAATAATTCTGTTCCACAGCAGCAATGTCGCAATGTATTGCACCGCTAAACCATCCCTCTTCAAAAGTGGCCACATACTTGAAAAATCACATCAGATAACAAGGGATGAGGGAAAGAATAAACACACACCTGAAGACGGCCACATTGTTAACCAAAACGCCCCAGGAATACACGGGTGAATCAACCGGCGCTCCCGATAAAAGGAGTGTGACAGGCATGAGCGCCAGTAATATCGACTTCTCGTGCACTTGGAATGAGAACAAGAAGAACGACAGCGAGGATGTAAGCAGCGCGTATGGCAATAGCGGGAGGAACGGTGTATGGGACTGCTTTCCTTTCCTTTGTGCTGAGTAGTCATTTAAGGCCATGCATAACGTTATCCCAGCTCGAAGGAGCACCACAACACCTGGCAAAAAGCCAAGCGCTGTCAACAAAGTTGATAGTTTGATCAAGAAATTTGTAGATGCCCAACGCTTCCATCTGAAAACGACATTCGATGCACACCAGAAGTTGGCCACCTTGTCCTCAAACAAACCACGCGAGAACGGAAATATTCGGGAGATTGGATGACGGATGATCGAGAGAGGCGAAAAAGGGGGGAGAAATGGAAGGAATAGGAGTATGAATGAGAGGGATGTGACCACCGCCAGACGAATAAAGAGTTTTCCGCTACAGGATATTTAGCAAACACCAACTGTAAAGAGTTTGACTGAACTCACCCTGCAGTTGGGCCAAGGTATAAGCATTTGGCAAGGAGGTATGAGCCAATAGCTGGGGCGTAATAGAGAGCCATCTGTTTGAACCCAAGGCTGAGCACAAAACAGAAGGCACCTAGAAGATCCTGACCCGTGGCAAAGAAATTCATCGCAAACAATGTTAGGCCTAGATACAGGTTAGATCAAACTGCACCCAGATGATCAAACACACCAAGCATGACGGAATTGTACTGGAAGTGACCGTGATCGATTAACAGTAGGGCAGGTTGAAGTAGTAGTGTCAACAGTGCTAGTTCCTAGAGGCGAATGAATTACTTTGCGGTCGAGGAGCGTTGTGGCCTTACGACCAACCTGGGTTCGTTTAGATCGACTGCCTTGCCAAACTCGCGCGAACATGACAAGTGCTGGGATATACACAAGGAGCTCGAATACAACAACGGTCAAGCGCATGAATAACTTGCTCGCTGGCGTCTCGATACCCCGAGACTGGTCGAGGGCCATCCATTGAGGTTCAATCCAATGAGCACTAACAACAGTCATGTAAAATGGCCAAAACAGGTACATGAATGACTGACATTAATCCACACAGCCATGACACGTAGGCCGTCAGTGGAGGGTAGTCAAGGCCCCAATACTGGAGATCATATGTGTACCATTGTCGTATTGGAAGATGAAGAGTTATCTCCATCCAATGCCGCTGTGCCTCGAAGTCCCCGAACATGGGTGGAGTATTCCATCCTGAAAAAAACCTTTTACTTTGAAGATAAAAGAGGAATCATAGAAACGGGCTAACCAGAATACGACGCAAGGCCCATAACGAGTCTCACCAACACAGACACCGCTATCACACCTGGAACTACCAACTCCTTCATCCCCCTCTTATGCATCCACCGTATCCACCTCCTACCCATCGCCGTCTCTTGAGGTTCATGCGTCTTCCCAATCAAATGGGCACCTCCAGGACGTCCTCCAGGAGATGAAGTGGCATTATCTTGTTCCTGCTGCAACAGTGCACCGAAACTCCGATGGTGTGTCGGAAACCGCGCATGCGATTGCAAGGAAGATGATGATCCAAAGGTGTGCTGTGGCGACACGCCTCGAGACGACACGGGAGATAGGGGTGGGGTATGTAGCCAGTGTTTACTCGCTGAGCTTTCGAGGAGATGTCGTCGGGGAGTGGGCGCGAGTATGTTGAGGTGGTCTGGATGTGTGCTTTACGAAGTGAATAGATTTGACCAGTGTAGAAACACCCTGAAGAAACATACGTTGGAGTCAGGCCGGACCCAGGAGTTTCTGGTGACTGGGTGCGTCGTGTTGTGGTTGGGCTAAGGTTTGCGAAGGCGCGCTGGGGACTCATCAGAGAAGACGTACGAATACGCGGTGCTCGTTTCCATGGGATATCAGGAGGAAGGGCGGACAGCTCGTCCATGTTGCGTGGTAGTTTGGGATACCTTTCTATCGATCGGTAACTCGGCCTCTTGATCGGCAAATTCTACCACTACAGATCATGCAAACGCGTACACCGCCATTTGGATAAAACGTGTTTTCGTCGTGAAGTTCACACGATGGTGACCTATTTTTGTAAGGTTGTGTCAACGTGAGCGAAATGTTGTCAACACATTACAAATGGATTTGGACACCGTGAGGACAGTTGAGGTGGCTAAAACATGTAATTTAATTAGCCTTGGATAAAAAATTCCAGCTAAGCTAAATGTGGGCAACAATGTCAAGTGCGGCTTGTTCAACCCATTACCACTACATGTAATCTAATATTTTTCATGAACCCTAGCACCTCAACCAGTAGGAGGTGACCATCTGCCATGCACCATGTTCGACTCACCACTACCACATATAATCTGATATGCTGTCCATGAAATTTTCCAGCTGAGCCAAATGTAGGCAACAATGTCGAGCACGGTTTGTTCAGCCCATTGCTACTACATGTAATCCACTAAGTTGTTCATGAACCCTGGCACCTCAATCAGTAGGGGGTGACCATCTGTCATGCATCACGTTCGACCCACTACTACCACATGTAATCTGATATGCTGCCCACAGAATAAGGCAGCTTAGGTGCTTATAGACATCGATATGCAAGCCATCTTATTCATCCCATCACTATAGGCTGTTTGATTACGTCGCTGATACCTGTTATCTGGTAAGCTGTTCACAAATTGCATCAGCTTGCACAGGTGTAGGTAACGAGGCGTAATCCATCTTATTTTAGTCATGTCTATGCACCGTCTAATATGATTGTCCACGAATATAACCTGGTAAGCCGTTCAGGAGATCCGGAGGGTCAACTAGTCGTAGGTAACAAGGTGTAATCCATCTTATTTGAGTCATGACTACGCACCATCTAATAAGATTGTCCATGAATATAACCCGGTAAGCCGCTCAGGAGTTCCGGCGGCTCAACCAGTCGCAGGTAACAGTGTGCCTACCATCCTGTTCAGTTCACACTACACACCATCTATTGAGTCTTGTTAGCGTGAAATTTCATGTGTTGCGTCTACGTTTTTCGACTGCGCCGCGATTTGAAGCGACAAACATACTCTTGGCATCGTGCTGTCTATGATTTGCACGTCAGTACTCAGCCAAAGGCAATGCATTCAACCACACCTTTGCCATATTTTTCAATGGCTCAGCCACTTGCATATATTGAGATGTTGTCTGTCTTTGTAGTCGGCTGTACACTGCGTGAAGTATGTTTTGCATCCAATGATTGGGACAAACATACCCTTGACATCATGTTGTGAATAATTTGCACGTTGATGCTCTGCTCAGCCACTTGTGCTTCTCACAGGTGAAAATAGGTGGCAATATGAACCGTTTATTTATGAAAAAAAGAAATATCTAATAATCATTATGACACCACTTCCTATATCCCGGACACAACATCATCAACGCGTTGCTGCCAGTCGTCGGCGACGAGATCTGCTATCACATAATCCTCACCCACACCGTAAGTTTCTCTGTCAGTCTTGAGGATAGCCCTGAATATTCTGTATATATACTAGGATATAAGTGTATTATCGCGGGAGAACCAAGAGACGATACGCACTTGGATGCTTTACCAGCATCAGTTCCTGCCAGTCTGCGTACTAACGCAAGACGTTGGTCTATAAGGTTCCAATATTTTTCGCTCCCTTTGCACTCCTGATGAACAGCCCGCTAATATAGGTCAGACGGATGGCGTTTAGGAAAAGGAACTTGGTGCTTACCATGAGCGCGACTCTGGAACAAAGCTGAACAGTCGGCCGGCAAGGTGTCCCGTGGACAATGACCTGCGCAAGGGCGAATACGTTGGTGTCTTGAACTATGCTATCTCGGACCTATAAAAACAACAGAGTAAGTGTCCTGAATTATCTTTATAATTACACATACAAGCTTCTTGACTCTTGCACGAGTTTGAGTGAGCGAATAACTAACGGCGGTCGTTATCTTCTCCCAATTCGCGTAGTCGTGTTCAATGCCAGGCGGCATATCAAATCGATATCGCTTGAGTATATTCTGAAGAAAGGTTGATTGTAAGATTCATATAAAAAGCAGAACACGTACAAGTATATGGTTGCGTGGGATATCGCCCTTGTAAGCGCTTATATTCACCGAAAGCAAGACAGCGACGGAGTAGTTGTTGATGTTAGTCTTTATAAAAAGATTAACATCGAGGACATCGAGGACAAGATTAGAATCCGTACCTTCAATCCATCCGACACCTGGTAAGGCGGTGCAGCTGATCGGAAGGTATCAATTTTGTTTTCGACCGAAAGGAGACAGACGAAGAGTTTGGCTTGACGACCCAGTGCCGATTCCTAGTTGATGTTTGGACAGAAGGACCAAAATACGTTAATGAAGTACTCACTTGCAAGAAGGCCTCGAGCTCGTCGCGCTGTTCAGCGCGAAGTTTCTTGTAAGTTGCGTACCTCAGAGTTGTACCGGTTATATTGCCGAGCGAAGGTACCAGCGATTGGGCCTGTGCTGAGGTGGAAGTTCCCTCATCGGGCTCAGTGTCTCTACCAGGATCCTCTTCGTCGTCCTCTTCGTGCGGCCTCTTCCCCAACACCTGTTCAGGCGGCGGACTCGACCTCAACATAGCGTCTGCCAAGGCTTGTTCGGCAGGAGAGAGTATGTAGACCGCACCTTCCCTCTGAAGTGGGCGACGCTGCGAAGTAGGTACAGGTTGAGATGGTTGCGACTGAGCCGTGGAGGCGTCAGGAGCTCCTGCAGGTGTATTGGAAGTAGATGTCATTGAAGGAATGGAATAATCCAACACTTAGTAAAAACACAACCTTTTATAAATATTTTGAGAGTGGCGTAAATTGCATTATGACTCCAGATGATCAAAAATGACTCGGAAATCCAATATCATGGCATCAGAAACGTACCTAATCTCGCTGGAGAGAAACAGACTGCCATTTCCGATAGGAATGTTTGCTGGTTTTAGGAGTGGTTTCAGCAAACAGGATAATTAATACACACCTCGAATGCATAACTTTTGAAAATACTTAGCTTGAGGACAATTGTGTATTTCTGCCCTTTGAGCCTTGATTGAGTTACTTCATGGGTCGTAAAATGGCGGTAGGCATAGACTAACACTGTAAATGTAATAAGTCTAATGAAGGGAGGCTGAACGCACATGCAAGACGATAACAGCATCGACCATGAGCAGTGAGGTAAGTGTCTAAGTCTCTTACACCACCGCTGGATTTTATCTGATGCCTAAATCACAACAAGGCGGAGACAGTCGCAACCAAGCCACATAAGACTTCAACAGAGACTTTTCCGCACCATCTGAACCTTTCGGCGGGAGAA
>KN838599.1:141943-176811 GCA_000827195.1 Laccaria amethystina LaAM-08-1 | reverse complement strand
TGATTTGAGTTGAATAAGACAGCTGGCACATTGTCAGCTGGGACTAGGAAAGGTTGTGAAATCCGTGGACAGTCCATGAGATGGCATGCGCCCAGAATCTGACCGGACATTGCAGAGTGATGAGTTGGAATTGGTGGACACATTATGAAACTATACGTTTTACTAGCGTTAAGTGGTACCACGGTGTCTAAATACCAGATGCCGGCTGACGACAACACTCCGCTCACGTTGTCATCATGTCCTAGAAACACGCCCCCCTCGTGTGAACTTCACGCGGCAGAAACGTGCTGACCAACTGGCGGTGTACTGGAGCTAATTAGCAGAAATTTGCATTTTGGGTTTTTCCTGATGCTCTGACGCGCCGCGCTGAAAAAATACCCACTCTGAAGGTAAATGGGCCAGGATTTGCGTATCGGCGAAATTTTGATGGGGGAGCAGAGGCAGGAGTGAAGAGGGGTACGTCCGCGGGGTTAGAGAGAATTCGGAAGAATTACTGCGCACCTTCAGAAACCCTGCAAAGGTGTCGCTGGCAATGTGAGAGGGAAGCAACCAGCACTATTATGGTGCGAACAAACGGCTAGTAACCCCCAGTAAGCTATTGCGATAGAACCGTGGAAGGGCGAATGTGAGTCATGATACGTTAAAAACCCATGAACGACTCGTCCGAGCCCGTATCGCAACCCCCAGTTGTTCAGTTGTTCAGTTGTTCAGTTTATCATCGGCGGAGACTGACGACTCGTCCTTAAGGTTCCTTCCATGTATGGCATAGGTAGGCAGTAATCTGCGATTAGTATAGACTCCGTGCAGCACACAAAAGTGGAGATGTTGAGCACTGGCCAACCCTGACTTCCTGAATCCTGGGTGTCATGACCAATTGAAAATTAAAATGTACATCTCTGAGCAGAGTAGTAAACCGACACGCACGGAAGGGATGTTGGGAGTGCTGTTGTGCAGGCTCGAAAGTATGAAAGATATTGGGCATACGTCATTGAACTTTGAATGTTCAGAATATGCCTCATTGCTCCCGGCGGAACAAGATCGACGATGAGGAGGAACCATCATCGCGGAGCGTAGCCTCTAGTAGTGGTGTATGATGAGGGGGGTAGTAAACCACTAAGGCAATCTGAATATGCTTCAATAGTGATTTTTGGTAAATAAAAAACTCAAAACTCGCCTACGTAGATAAATTTGGTAGACGCCCGGTGCAAACATGACACAAGTTGACATCGAGTCACCTTGTTTGGAGTAACGTCGTCATTTATGGGCTTTTGATTAGAGGGATTTTAAGTACGATGGGGTGTAGACATGATGAGGGTCGGTGGCGTCCCGTTGATTATTGTTGTTCGTGTTGTCAAAGGTGTTCAAGGCCTCCCTAGCAAACTCGGGACGCTCTTGGATGGTGTGTTTGTGCGCATTGCGGCCTACGCGGACCCTGAGGCGCAAGCGGTATCAGTTATACAGGGTGCGACTCGGAGAGCGGGAGCGAGGGGATGAGGTGTGGAAATAAAGAAAAAACAAGTAACGTCATGCACAACATACCAACTTGTCGCAGAAAGTAGGCGGATCCTGAGGCGTTTCCAAGTTGTAGGGATCCGAAGGTCGCGGTAAAAGAAAAGCAATCGCGTGGAAGTGGGAAAACAAGACTCGGAGAACGGGAAGAGCAAGAACTGAGAAGGCCCTCCGAATCCAGGCCCTCTCAAGACAAATCGCGCTCTAGAGGCGTCGATGAAGAGAGAAGAAGAAGAATCATGGATCGCTCGCTCGCTCCGCGCAGGTCGAAGTACTGCATTCTCGCGCTTCGAGTTCGATTTCCATGCAGAACAACGTCAACATCATCACATGGATAAGCCCGAGATTAAATCATGCAGTATAGTGCCTCCGTGATGTCAGATCCTGGAGTGATGTCGACGAACGAAGGAATCCACGCTGGACTGATTGTGGTGATGTTGAGAAGGGATGAAAGATAAACGATATTTTCGCGGGAACTCAATTGCATCCAGTTGTTGAAGGCCCGCACCCGGAAGTTACACGCGTTACCGCGTTGAAATACATCGGTACTTCTCTCCAATTCACTATGCGTCATGGTGTGCTATGTAGTACGTGCTCCTGGGCGTCACTGGGGTGGACAACCTGAATGACGCCCCAATTTTTCACGACCTACTGGGGTTAATTATTATCATACTGGATGCCTTGCCTCCTTGCGGATAAAGTCGGACTATCACGAGGCCCATGATTAGTTTCATCGGGGGACCAAGATGCCTTACTCGTGCTTGGGGAGATAAACCGTGCGGATTGGCGCGTGATGGCGATAGATGGGTAGTAGAGGATGGCTGATAGCCAAGAATAGCTATTAAACCGGGTTATCGGGAGCTGGAACGGATATTTCGAACCAAACTGACGTACTTTGAGCCGCAGAAGAGCCACGGACCACACTACCCGTTTCAGATGCATGATACACCATTTTCTACAACTTTGAGAGGGCAAAAAATAATAATGCAATGTCTTGTTGGCGATGATGACCTTGGTTGAGACAACAACTAATCATGGCGAACAGATGCATCAAAAGCAGTGCGATAATTGAACGATCGAGGGGAGGGTGATGGTGCAGGGTCGAAGTGATAAGGTGGGATCAGATGCTGCTGTCAGCCATCGGGCAGGCCACGGATCTACCTTGGAGAAAAAGGTCTCAGCGAACCACGTTTCTTGTAAACCGCTGCAGGCCGTGACACTTGAACGTTTGAACCGCCGACAGGGTTGGAATGGGACTGGTTTGGTGGGCTGTTGAATCCAAAATGTTTGTCTAGTAAGGAAGATGAATTGCAGGCTAGGTGGGGTGGAAAAAAAGATATGGGGATTGTTGTCCATGCTGTGAAAGGAAGGAGGGGGGGAAATGGATGTTGTTGGAATTTAGTGATGGCCGCGTGATCCGAGGGTGGGATTCCGCCCACAGCTTCATCGAATATAATTTTTTTTAAAAAAGTGGGTGAAAGCCAAAGCCAAACTCGGTTTGTGTTCGAGGATGCAGAGCAAAATAAAATAATATGGTTGTCCTTGTGAAAAGGCGGATATGGGCCCTGTCGGCGATTGAAAAAGGTCGGAGATTGAAAAAGAGAGAAGGCAAATTTTCTCCCTTTGGCAGGTGATGACTTGAACCATCAAACGAATCAATAGCGGGATCTCAAGGACTCGTCAGGCAAACTGATTCGGTGGGTAGCTCCTTTGGAAGCCATTCTGGGAGCGCTGAATGACCTGGCCGTATTAGACTCGTTGTTGTGCCAACTTTTGAACCTGTGGTTCTTTCATCAACATCACAATCGCACAGCTCACATTGTTCAGCATGCCCATGTTTGGCTGGTTGGTATACGCTTAAATAGTTGCTGCCTGATCCACTGACTCCCATCACTTGTCAGGGACTCGAAGGATCTTCCAGAGCAAGAAGAAAAACATCAACCAGACTCTAAATCTGACTTTGCCATAGACCCAGCTCTTCGCAACGACTCTCCGGTACGTATGTGTTGATCCAATCCTACCCCCCAGCTCACTATCTCCCCAGCTCTCATCTCTCCTCAATCCAGATAAGAGGCAGAACAATATCTCTTCTCTTGTCAATCACTCTTCCCCATCACCAGAAGAGAAATCCCACTCAGACGACAGTTCCATGCCACATAGGGTTGAGCCATTATCCATGTCCTCCCCGTACGCTCTACCCTCTACTCTCCCCCTTCACCCTAGCTTACTCGCTGCCAGGCATCGCAGGCACCACTTTGACAGCAATCATAGGCTCCCATCGCCTCCCCCGCCCGTCACCTCGCTCTCAGCCTCCCACTCCCCCTCCCCATCAGTGACGTCCGCGGACCGCTCATCAGTTTCCACACCCGTCCGTCGATCACCTGCCAACATTCAAGCACCTCCGCCTTTATACTCGACCTATCACCATGACCCGTCAATGATGCAATCAAACAGGCATCATCCGGAATCCCACTTCTCTGCACGTGCAGAGCCAATGCATCACCCAACCTACATATACACTCACCCGCCCCCACCTCCCTTCGACCCCCGGTACGAACACCACCATCCAACTCACTCCCCCTATCATACCGCTGCAGGGCTTCCCCATCAGTTCGTGGTTCCCGCCATGCCCCACGGACCTGGCAATACAATGCGTGACAGCTACGGCCACCCTTACCCCCTTCCCGGACAGGCTCCTGTCACTATCATGCACACTGATGACGCCGCGACCAAATTAAGTGACCGTGTTCGCAGACGTTGCTTCAACTGCTGCACTACCGACACCTCAACATGGCGCCGCTCAAATCTCTCCCCAGGTAAAGTGGTAAGTTCCCCTCCTTTTCCACCTCCAAAAATACACTAACCGCCCCCTAGCTTTGCAACAAGTGTGGTCTCTTTGAACGCACCCACTCCCGCCCTAGGCCAGATCAATTTCCTCACAAACGAGGGCCCTTGGCCACTGCTAGCCTCCGGACCCCCCCAGGAGGCGGAGGCTCTCTCTCGTCCAGCCCCTCCATGTCACACCCCAACCACTCCCAGCAGCCCCTAGGCCAGAACATGAACCAGCTTCCGCCCATCTCTGCCCCATACCATTATACCCATACCCCTCTCGCTCCCCTCACAACTACGCACGACAGGCGGGAGTACCAGTCAAATACCCTTCCTGCTCTTCAGGCCTGGCATGCCCCTCCGGGCGCTGGGGGAAATGGGAATGGCAGTGACTCGAATACCGGGTCTGCTCATGTGGGCGCGCAATCAAGTGCGAGTTCTAGAAGGTCCACTATCGATGCTAGCCCGACTGATCGCCCTGTTTCTCCCCAATCGATGTCGTCGCGTTCTGGGAACACGTCTCAGGACTCGACTTCGTCCTCGCGGGCTCCTCCTCCCCCAGCGCAAGCCTCTTCGTCTACCACTGCTTCTAGAGAATCTGCACATGATGAGTGAACGGTATGTCATAACAACTATGCCTTTCTTTATCATGTATTATTCCCCCTCTTCTTCCCTTTATTGCCGAGACACATTCCTTACTGTCACCCAAGCGTGGAAAGCTATCATATCATCGTACTTACATTCCATCGTCGTTATACTAAAATATTTTGGAGCCTGCTCAAGGTCGTACGACTGTATTCACCTTCTTTCCCTCTCATACTTACAATCTTGTTCATGGTTCGCCTGTCTGCTCAATTTGCTTTCTTGCTCCAACCTGTACCACCGTATTGATTGACTTGTCGACCCGTCTTCTACTTACCTCTCCCCCTCTTTCTATTACCCCTCTCCCTCCTTGGTACCCCTATCGAGTCATAAATTAAAAATCTTTCGGTTCTAATGTTTCTCGCCCGCGTGTTGGTATCCTTGGACTAGCTTAGACTGCACATGTGCAACTTACAAGTACCGCACCGGCAACGCTTCCCTCCAGTGTCTGCGTTGGATCCAGGAAACACGGACCGGAGTCTGCCCATCTCGCTAAACCACCCGATCGATGGTACACGTCGTGATTTTTTGATCGAAGCTGATCGCGGAGGATTTGATCCGCCGACTGATTGGGTCCCTCTAGTTGATATCATTGACCCGAGAATAATCATGATGTGCCTTTCGTACAGCAGGAGGGGCTGATTGTGATTATCACCGTCACATAATGGGGAGCGATGGCCCAAGGGATCAACGCAACTTTCAAGGTCGACTGCCCTCATACACTACTTGGATTGTCGATGCGAGCTGCGGCGGACTTCCAACGCTTCTATCCTCGGGCTGTTGGCGGAAATGACTCGGGGAAACGAGCCGTGGGGGGTTGGAACGGCTGCTAGGTGAAATAATAGGACTTCAGGAGTAAGAATCAAAGATCCCTCAAAAGCGGGAACAAATTTTTCCTTATTCACGGCTTACAAGCCTTAAAGCGGCCAAGTTGAACCGCATGACCACGCACAGACTGTAGTGTTGGATTATTTTTTTCCTTCCAAGCGGGAAGGTTTGCCCCCCTTTTCTGAACTGATCACGAGTCTTGATTCACGAACATTGATTGGCCAGGACGATTGATGGGAAATCACCGTCCAAGTGTTCCGTCTACTTATGGACGACGAACTTGGCCAGTGCCATGAATGCCAAAAAAACACCGCTTGAAGGGTGGGGTTGATAAGCAACAGTCCAATCAGATCGCGGGATGATTTGGTCGGAAGCATTTACTCGCAGAGGGAGGATTTATTTGGTCAAGGGAGGGGAGTCCGTCCCTCCCATCCGTAAGGCCAGTAGTTAGTGGTTACTGGGAGATAGTCGGGGGTACCAGTAAAATTTTGTATACCCTCCGCACCACATGCACGAGCGCTACATTGGCGTAATTCCCCGCACAAAGGAATCACCAAGATAGACATCTAATCATCCATTCGAGGTTCCGGATACAAGTAAAGAAAGGGAAGGAGGAAGGCTGGAAGCGACGACCTTTTCAGATAAATAGGAAACGTTCTAGGCAAAGTCAACACGATGTGATCATGAATTTATAGACGCCGAGAATTACTTACATAGACACCATGAGTGAGATGCAGTGACGAGAGGCATATATTTCCGGCGAGGCGAGATGGCAACGAGGGTAAAATGAACGAATGTTTCAAGCCTCTTCTAATAGGGCGCTCAAACAATCATAAATCTCAGATAACCGCGCATACGCCCACCCCTTGCACATTCCTATATTCGCTTGAGGTGACGGTCCTTTCCTCCTGTGTGGGGAATAATACATATATATATATATTCCCCCAGGCATTGGTTCCGGCAGCGCGGCGGCGTAGAGCGTATGGCTCCACTTTCCTCATCCACTCTCGCTACATACCGAGAGGTTAGGGAAAGGGTTGTGAGTAAAAAGAGCTCATGGGTTATTGACTCCGAAGTTGTGAACTTGAAGGTTCAAGAAGCTAGGCCTATCCCTAACAACCACAACTCCCATGCACATGTACATGTACCTCAGATGCTGTGCTGTGGAGTGAGGGAGAAGTAAGAAGAGGAGGAGCAGGTGGATGGAGGCTTGCCATTGAGCCCCCCTAGCGCGGTTTGTGGGCGGATCACCCTTGTCAGCGCGTCTTGCAAGGCATGGGAGGAACATTATTGTCGCCGGTGCGCCCCACCCGACAGGCCATACATACATGGGTTTGGGCATCGATTTGGCTCGATCAAACGGTTATCAAGCATACATTCATTCCACTTCGTATCTGGAGATCCCGTATCATCTGGGGATAAGTTAACGTTTGCGTGATTGATGCTCGGACATTACGCGACGGTGGGACTGGCGCATGGGGGGGGGTCTGTCTACGTACCGGGGTTCGGTTCGATTTGCAAGAATGGATTAACTTGGTTATTCGGCGCTTCGACTTGAAGGACAAAAAAAGAGGACTAAAACCCACAAGGGGGCGGCGGTCTGAATCCCACAATTAGGTTCAGGACTAGATGGTACATTTGTACATTTTTTCAATTGACAGTAGAGCGTGGAAAATCCCACACTTCTACTCATCGTATTTCTCCCAAGGAATCCTATTTATACACCAGTAAGTCCTACTATAAACGAACTCGAAAACGAACAAAAAAAACAAAAAGTTGCACCCATCTTCTTCGGCTTTTCCACTTGAAGGACAAAAAAAAGAGTACTAAAAACCACAAGGGGGGCGGCGGTCTGAATCCATCCACAATTAGGTTCAAGCCTAGACGGTACATTTTTCATGTTGACAAGTACAGCGTGGAAAATTCCACTCATCCAAAATCCGTAATTCTCCCAAGAGCCAGGCCAATCCAATCCTATTTTACCATAAAAACACTCGGAAAAAACGAACAAACGTGGCGCACCCATAACCATTGTCTAGCTAGAGCCCCCTCCCTCCTTAGAGCTCTATAACCAAGCGACAGGCGCACACGTCCCCCCCCTCCTCTCGGACGCCTCCGCCTCTTCCAACAGGCCCAGCATGACGTCCGAATACCGCTCATACGCGTCTTTCTCGGCATCAAACTCATACTCATTTTTTTGGGTGTCAGACGTGGGAAGCCAGGATTCTCGCTTGTCCCCACCACCTCGAGTTGCGTTATCATCATCACCGTCATCATCCCCGCCGGCAGTCGAGGTCGCATCAGAACTACCGTGACGCCGTTTACCTCGGGCTGACAACTTATTGATGAGCCGCACGCGATGGTGGTGGTGTCTATAAACATGTCGAGAACGCAAACGGAACAGTTGAAATCAGATTGGGGGGTTCATATTGACTGACATACACCGGACAGGGAAGGAAAGGAGCTCCAAATAGGGGCAGATGGATCCAAGAAAAAGAAGGAAGGAAAGAAGGGACTGGAGTGAACGTACCGTATACGTTCCCAGGCTTTGACGGCTAGCGGTACGTTGTGTTTCCCGGCGAGGTGGAGCGTGACGGCGAGCACTACGCCGTCTTCGATGGCTTGGGAGGTGTCGTGCGCATCCGTGCTATGTAGAAAGGGATGTGAGTGACCAAGATACAAGGGACGATAGGGCCGTATGGGGTGAAATTAAATAATGGGAGGTGGTGAGGGGAAGAAATGACTTTTCGAATTATTTATTTCGGACCGAAAGCAGGTGGGGAGTAGGGTAAGATCTAGAGTGATTGAGGGAGGGTAGTAGTGGCGATATAAGGATAAAAAGGGTAGGATAGGATTCGGACAGGGCTGAACTTGGAATGACAAATTCGAACTGGACTGGGCCAACTCACGATACCAATGGGCTGCCGATAATCAGCAACCTGCCGTCGGCCCATGTGCGCAGCGGATCGCGGTACGTCCAGTCGACGGTTGATGTTGATTGTGCCTTTGACGATGATGACGACACGTTAACAGAGGTGGAGCGTCCAGCTTCAAAGGTGGTGGAAAGTCGGTTTGCTTCCTCACTTCAGCGAACGAGGAAAGGTCAGTCGGTGGAGGTAAAGGGGAGCAGAATTTTTTTTACTAACCCGTGTGTGAACGCTTTCCCACTTTGACCTGAAGTGTCGAAATGGACGTCTGAACCTAAACGTAAACGGGGTGAGAAGTCCGATGAGAATTTAGTTAGAGTGATAAGAATGGAGGGAGGAGTAAATGACGACAAAGGGGGAGGCGCCACACACACACCTGTCCATGGGTAAGCGACGTCCTCCTTATTAAAGGGACGACTCCTGGAAATATCGTCCCCATGGTCCCGGGTATCGAAACTGGGGTTATTTTCCGAGGGGGAAAACTTCTTTTCCGCCGCGTTTGCCTCTCCCTGATTCGGAGGCGAAAGCAAAAAGTGTTTGAACAAAAGGGGACAGGTTGGATGTTGATTTACGCACCGGAATATCCTCCCTTTCAAAGTTCCCAGCGCCAACACAGACGACCACGTCCCCTTCGATGCGCTCCCCGTTATCAAGGGCGATGCCCGCCTTTCGGACGATTTCATTTTGGCGGTAAGCGATGACGTTGAGCCCAGTCCGCATTTCTACGCCTATGGATAGAGCGTGGGCAAGTAAAAGCTCGTGCATCTGGGTGATGTAGACGTATGAATCGTGTTCGTGGTCTGGAAGTGGCTGGACTCCGAGGTGCTTGGGTTGGATAAAAGTAAGAAGGGTGAAGGGTGTTAGTAAGTTTGAGATGGAGTACGTACCAAGAGGTTTGGAATTCTACGTAGAGAGTGAATTCTGAGATAAGGTTTTAGTTAATTGGTTGTCTTCTCCCATCAATAATGTCTATTGACTTACTTTTCACCGGGATCCCATCCTTCGAAGGGTCGACCTACTTTTGGGGTGGGAGTTACCAGCTGCAGGCGGAATTCGACGTGTGGTCGAGAAAGAAAAGAAGGAAGACTAATGTCGTCCGCTGGTTACAAGGAGTCAGTCCATCTACGCTCTGAGTTGCTGGGAAGCCATTCAAAGGACGTACCCAGGCTTTTGAGATCGCTGTTGCACTCAGACTTTTGGAAGACAACGACTTTGTGGCCCTTTTGGGTGCATGCAATGGCGCATCCTAGTCCTGCTATTCCGCATCCTATAATGATGACCTTGATTCCTGAGGAGTTTGAAGGCAACGAGCTTCCTGATGGATGCATGATGATTCTGCTAGAAACCAGTGGCTTTTAAAAGGTCTGCCATGCGCCCGACGGTCGCTCTTGGTGCTTCATGTTCGCGTCAATAGACAGAACACTATCGTCCTGCAGGGTTTCTCCGCTGTGCGACTGTCGGATTGGCGTTGAAAGAGGCTTGATTGTGCGACATGCGCCCGACGGTCGCTCTTGGTGCTTCATGTTCGCGTTAAAGACAGAACGCTGTCGTCCTGCAGGGTTTCTCCGCTGTGCGACTGTCGGACAAGACACGCGTACAATATTATTATCAAGGACTAAAGCAATCCAAAGGTTAGGGTTACGTTTCTTCCACGTGAATTCACCTTGAGGGGTAGATTCAACACGGATTGGGTGATTGATAATTTGGCAAAGGCAGCTCAGCTTTTTGAGAGGTTGACGGAATACGGGTACTAATTCTGCCGGTTATTTATGTTGAAGGCATGTCAACATCAGTGAACACAGCTTATGCATGTGATTACTTACGTGAAATCTCCCTTATAAATCCGGCTCAGAGCGTGACGGTCATCTATTGAAAGCACCATGTCGACCCAAGCATCGACCTCTTCCGCAAAGGCCGCCGTTCTCCAAAAGCACGACAACGACGTCGTCATCGTTTGCGCAGTGCGCTCTGCCATCACAAAGGTTCATTTTCCTCGACTTTTTTCAACGCCTCCAACTAACACTTCACAGGGCAGGAAAGGAGGGTTCAAGGACACCAAGCCTGAGCTCATCCTCTCCCACGTCCTGCGCGCAGCCTACTCCAAGATCAGCCTGGACCCCAAGCTCATCGAAGACATCTCCGTCGGCAACGTCCTTCCTCCAGGGGGAGGCGCCTCCGCCGCCCGCATGGCCGCGCTGCACGCTGGCATCCCCGTAGAAACCTCCATCAACACCGTCAATCGCCAGTGCTCTTCTGGGCTCACCGCCGTCAACCAAATTGCTAACCAGATTCGCGCGGGCCAGATCGATATTGGCATTGGCGAGTACCCCTTTCTTCTTTTCTCGTTTCTCTCATCATATCTTACTTATCTTTCTCTAGGAGCCGGTGTAGAGTCGATGACCCACGGCTTCGGCTCTAAGGCAGCTCCAGAAGTCTCCGACGAGGTTCTCGAAAACCAAGACGCAGAAGACTGCCTTCTGCCAATGGGCATCACCTCTGAGAACGTTGCCGCCGATTACAACATCCCCCGTTCCTACCAAGACGCTTTCTCAGCCAAGTCCTTCCAAAAAGCCGCAGCCGCCAACAAGGCGGGCAAGTTCAAGGACGAGATTGTCCCTATCCTAGCAAAGTGGATCGACCCCAAGACCGAAGAGGTGAAGGAAGTGCTGGTGAATGAGGATGATGGGATTAGGGACGGCGTCACGGCGGAGAGCTTGGCCAAAATCAAACCAGCGTTTAAGAAGGATGGTGTTACCCACGCTGGTACGTTCCCATTACCACCCGTTTACTTTCCCATTTTACCCCCGCCCCCCCCCCCTCGGCTAGGCAACGCATCCCAAGTCTCAGACGGCGCAGCAGCCGTCGTCCTCGCACGTCGCTCCGTCGCAAAACGCCTCAACCTCCCCATCCTCGGCAAATTCGTCACGGCAGCCACCATCGGCGTGCCCCCCCGCATCATGGGTGTCGGCCCCGCCTACGCCATTCCCCGCGTCCTCCATTTGACGGGACTTACCCTCGGGGACATTGATTTTTTCGAGATCAACGAGGCGTTCGCGTCGCAGGCTCTGTTCTCGATTGATCACTTGAAGATCCCCCATGAGAAGGTTAATTTGAATGGGGGTGCGATTGCCATTGGGCATCCGTTGGGTTGTAGTATGTCTCTTTTTCTCTTCCATTAGTCTCGATGGTTAGTTGACTTTTTCCTTTTTTTCTTCTTTCTAGCTGGTGCGAGGCAGGTAGCGACGGGATTGAACATCGCAAAGCAGACGGGCGGAAAAGTGTTCGTGACGAGCATGTGTATTGGCTCCGGGATGGGTATGGCGGCTGTGTTTGTGAGTGAGCAGTAAGTAATGTATTTTATTACCTATAATTACTTGTATTTTTGGGTGCCATGAACTGTGAATCTGTTGCATAAATCTCAATCTTAGCCAGAATCTTTTCCTAAATTTGTGGCGGTCAAGATTTATTCCTCTGAGAAGATTAAAGTTAACTCCAAATTACATGCCCTGACACAAGGATGCCTGATGCGGGCTGCTGTCACGATTCCGGACAAGTTAGTCGTTCCGTCAACAGGATCAGTTTTCCACTTTTGCTTGATCGAGGAAACTAACCGCTTTTCTGAAGACCTTGATACCCAATTAATTCAGATCATACAATCAATTTCGTTCTGAATTTATCAGGATCGAAAAACTTACAAGATTGACGTTCTTGGCTTGTCGGTCATTATCCAAATGATCTTCAGAGATTAATCTTGGACCGGCGAAATGGAAGGGGCGACCTGGTAAGCTTCATAACGGATGTGTGAGTGGGTCGATGTTGTAGAAATAAAGAATGGTTCGCGCATCACTGCAGGTTTGCGGCTACAGGCCGGATATAGGTCAGCCTTTCCTAATGTTGAGCATGTAAAGACTGAAAACGCGCCTTTACCTTCGTTCTTGGGGGCCTGACTAATGCGCTCTGTATGTTAAGGGTAAAAAGTGCTAAAAAGCAGTGCATACCGCGGATATAAGGACTGAAAAGACATGGTTGTTTTGGATCTTAAACATTCGCAACCCATAAGCGCCTTTCGGACGAGATGTAAAATGTAAAATCTAGACGAAGTTGCCTTCAATCCAGTCGATTCATAGGCCCAGCGCAGTGCGTGTTGTGGTTCCGTTGAAAAGCTGTTACGGATCTTAATAAGTATCACACATACCTATACCGGTGACCGAACCCTCTATGAGCAAAGCTTGGAAATGGTTACGAGCCGAATGCCTAGCGAGCATATAAGGACTATAAATGCGCGATTGTCTTTGATCTTGGCATTCCAAGGCCATAAGCGCCCTCCAATGTGCATAATAACGCAAAATTTGCCCTACCTATAGTAGTTAAATGTAGAAGGCCTTGATAATTATGAGACTACTCACGTACTTATAAGGATCGAAAACACCGAATTGTCGTCGATCTTGTGTGCCGGTGATACAAAACGTACCCTGGGTGAGTGCCCGAGCGTAGAACATATTTATAAGGATTGCGCACCACGCATACAAGCACAAGAGACACGCGACTTTCTTGCATCTTGGAAGTTCGTTCCGTTGCATGGGTGGAGGCAAGGTGGAGGAAGAGTTGGCTGTCAAGCTACGACGCTCGGACCTCCGAAAGAAACACAGACAAACCTAAACGTACACAAACGGTAACCCCACGGGGAGATTTCAAGGAGATTCATCCACCAAGCCTCCGTCGCGCTTCCAGAGGTTGGAGAATGTACCCGCTGATGTTCTCAATTTTCACAGGTAGGACGAACGGAGTTAGAGAATCACCTTCCGATTAGAAGCATAGAAGCGTGTAAATCAGGACATTACAGCATACACTTATTCAGTACTTATTACTCAGTACTCAGTTGCAGTAACATGGAACATGAAAAAGATTGCAATATTTGTCCACCATGTACAAATGTTTACTCCCTAACCTTTGATAAAACTCAATATAGCAACAACAGGACCGCCATTAAGGCAACCCCAGGGTTCATTTGCGACGATGTTAGAGGGGTACACAATAATCCGAGAAATGTGTGTTGCTGTCCATTTGCATGAACCCCATAAACTTCATGGAGGAGGAGCGATCGTTTACGTCCAGTACGGATTCAAGTGTTGTACCATCTAAAGTCCAGTTGATCAGAGCCATAATTGGACTTGAAGAACCTGATGCTCACATTTGTAATGTGCCGCACCGTTAGGATCAGATTTGGGTGCTCGCTAATTTGACGAATTAGCTAGACATCCGAATAGCGACGTAAAATCAGTACATACTTTTTTATCGTAGTAAAACCACACCGATCCACTTGCAATGTATTGAACTGTTCCAGTTCCTGAGCCGGTACATGTTGTCGTCGTTAACTGCAATACAAAAATATCAGCGTATGACTCGTAAAATGGATTGAGGATACTACAGTCCCGGTGCAATTTTGACCGTTTCCCACATTTATTGTTGAAACCAACACCGTTTCGGAATTGACAGTGGTTGTAAAGCTGCCGTGGAAGAGGTATTATGGTTAGAGGCCTGACTTCGTTGAAATAAAAACTGTACCCAGTTGAAACAGCATTTGTGAATGTAGCAGTAGTCGTAACTCCGGTCGACGCGGTCATTACATCAGGAATGCCCACTGAAGCAGTAAAGCTTAACCCTACCGCCAAAGAACTTGATTCTAGAAACGGAATCGTGCAAGTATTTCATATGATTCAAATACCACGAAAGGGGACATCTGACTTACGTGTTATACTCCAGGTTCCAGCGCTGGTATATCCTTCTATATGTGACAAAGATACGCTTCCTGTTGTTCCATTTATTGTGCCTGTAATAGTGTCGGTTCCTGTTGAGCAACTGGGCGCTGCTTGCATTGAAATCGATATCGGTTGTTGATCTACACAGACAATCGCCGGAGTATTAGGGTACTAATTGATAATAAAAAATTAGATGTCTTAAATTTTAATAATTGGAGTGCTACGGACCTCCGGTGGGTTCAATACATATTTCAATCCATCATCACCATAGGTATCCTTGGCATATTGCACGATTTGGGGCCAACCCGGTACTAAAAACGTACCACGCCGGCGTCAGAAAGAATAACAACAGCAGGATAGGGTATGGGCATACATCCTTTTGCCTGATCCAGCGTCAACTGTGTGCAACTCGATGCTCCTCTGGGGCACAAAAATTTTGTTATTCATGAAAAGGCTTGATCGTTGAAATGTGCTTACCCATCCCTACCGCTATACATCAATTCATTGGGGGTCACAACGGCTCTTGGCCAAGCAAAAATCAAAGATGCCCCGAGGATAGGTGTGAGAAGCTAGGAACGCAAGAATGAATGAGAGACATTCTATTTCGTGAAGAATAGATACTGACTGTGTATCCGAATGCCATTGTGGTGAGAAGTGATGTTCAATCAGAAAGTCTTTCAGGTTTCGCTGTCGTGAATGCCATTGTAGTACTCGCTTGTCTTTATAGCTTCAGAATTAACGCCCTAATCTCTCAGTTCACCGCGATGCTGTGCAAGCTACACATTTTTTAGTACTTGCCCTGTACCTGGGATGTGATGATTAGTCCCGTTGTGGAAGAACAGAAGTTCAACGCTAGGAGACGGAAACCGGTGGTCTACCTCAAAACAAGAATGGAGTGAGTGAAACAGACAAAGGATTGATGAAAGAAGTACTTAGCGTAGACAGTGTGAGAACACGTAGTTAAAACTCTTTTATCCACAGCCGTGAGAGCGCGCATCTAGTCGAATATATGCGTCTCGTTGACTACTTGTAAGCGTTGGGGATCGTCTTCAGAGTCTTTATGTGTGTTGTTGTTAACGATGCTGAGAGACTCGAGAGAGAGAGGAGCGTCGTGCATAAAGAAAACTTCAAATGCTTAAAATGCTTAGAGAAAGCGCTTCGAGCGGGGAAGGTTCTGTCGTAAGTATGAAAGAAAGAAGGGAAACTACAAAGAAAAGTGGAAGGAAAGCATACGAACCAAATGGTAAAATGTCCGAGCCCAATTCCTTCAAAGTTGCACAGTTTGGGCGACGCGACGGCGTACTGTACCATTTCATTCAATTCGGCAGTCACGCGTCACGGAGCCCCCCAAAATGCTGAAATGTCACGGTTGTCACGGAGTTTTTCAAGGTGTGCCGAATTCATTTAGCAATCATGTGACTGATATAGAAATTTTTTCGTCGCCTGCGGCGCTAAACTGCCGAAAAATTTCCAAAAATTTAGGTATGTCACGGCAACTTTGGGAGGTCGCCGAAACCAAAATTTCGGCAGGTCCGTCACGCGTCACGGGCCCTGCCGAATTGAATGAAATGGTACAGTATTACTATAAATTTAATGTCAGCTGTTTGCCGGATAGAGCACAGCCACCGGTTTTCTTGAAACGAGAATTCCTGGTACAGTCATCCACCCACCAATGATACGCCACCATCATTTGATACACTTTTGACCAGCTAGTATCTCACTCAATACTACATCGATTTTTGTGAAATAAATTTTAACGTGCACTATAAGTTCGCATCTACCATAGTACAAAATTTGGGCACCATTGGAGGAGTATTTGTGCTGATGTGAAAATTTCAAAATGGACTGTTTTCGGAAATTGCTGCCATACAGTCACACCCCCCAATGATACACCCATAATTTTGGCTTTTCTTCATGACATGTTGTTCAAACATTCTGAAATTTGGTAGGGTTATAGAATGTAATTTATCTCAAATATTCATGTAGTTTTTATGGCTGAATGTTGTACTTCAAATTATTGGATGCAATTTCTTAGTTTCGGTGTATCATTAGCAGGTGGATGACTGTAGTACGACGGATTCCTAACAAAATAATTCATCTCACCCACTCTCAACTTTTAGTAAAGAATTCGGATTGAGTAGAAAATTGAAAGGAAAGATGGAGAATATAAAATAGAATTCAAAACTTGAAATAAGGAGGGTGTCGTGAATGTAATGCGACGCACTTCCACACCGTGTGACTGAAATTGCATCACTACTAATCACGAAAGTTCAAACACCTGACAGGTTTGTTGATGGCCGTCCAGACGGAAGGCTTGTTTGACGTTCATTCAAGTGCCTGCCAAGCCAAGACATGGGTGTCAACATACAGAAACCCTTGCCATGCGGTTGCTGAGTGAACAGAGGTGAAATGTTTTTCGTCGATTAACTTACAAGCTTTGGCAGAAGACACTATGAATACCAGATATGTGAAGGGCCAGGAAGCAAATCGTGGAGGTGAAAGCAGTATCGGTCGCCGTTGATAGACACTGCCCCGCCAAATGTGGATTGAGTCACTTTGTGCATCACGTACAACGTGCATACCAGAGCTGCCGCCAATAGGATCGGTACGTCATCAAATTAGACTTGTTTTGAGCAGCGGTAACCTTAAGGGCCTATTCGGTAACCAGGTTATCCCTAACCAAATCGTGGTTTGGTCAGGTTTAGACCCCAAAAATGGAAATTGATGGTTAAGCCTCAAACCAAGCCGAATTGTCATTCGGTAACCACATCAGCAATATGGCAATTTATTTTCCGGTTTTTGCCGGTTTTCCCCGTTTTCTGGGTTTCCGGAATCCTGGAAACCTGGAAAGGGAATATATACTAAAATTAGTAAAGGGTCAAGTAAGAGAAGGACTTCACTAGGCTTAACTAGGTGAGACCCTGCAGGTAGGTTTCCTGGAAAACGGACATGGGTTTCTAGGTTCCCACGTTTCAGGGTTTTTTGCGGTTTTTTTCAGTTTTTTCTAGTTTCCTCGGTTGAGAAACCGCTGGAAACTAAATTGCCTACTTACTGATGCATTGGTCAGGGTAGGTTATGGGATTGACTTGGCTTTGCCACACCAAACAAGGACCCCAGAAAGTAGTGTTGGATCCCTGATCCCAAAATCGTCAAATTTGACGATTTTCCTCTGGACAGAATTTCCCGATATTTCGCAAAAATCCTCCGGATATGGCATCAGGCATAGGATTTTTCTAATTTATATCCGGACATTACATCAGGCATAGTATATGTGTGTAGGCAAGGCTCCTGGTGCCCAAAGACCTTAAATTCCAGTGTAAGACTGTAATATCCAATCTTCCTTGTCATCTGTTCCCATTTCAACGTCGTTACCGCCCTTTTTCTTCCTCCCACTCAATGCTTGAACAATTGTCAAGATCAATGAACACTTGACTGGTTGCGTTTGTCATATCTTCGTTCGTGTACGTTGGATTGAAGTAATACGCCTTTCCAATTCCGTCATGTGTTAATTAAAGTTGAACCAGGGTACACTGCACGTGCGCTCAAAAATGGGGGGACTACATTCATTTTGTCCATTTTCTATCCGGACGTAGATCAGGTCCCCCATAGCTTAGGGGATTTTTATCCGGACATTCAACTCATGGATTTTCCAAATTTTCTGCAATTTTCCTCCGGACAGGCCTGAGGCCTGCCCATATTTTTTTCAAAATTTCCTCCAAATACAGATCAGGGATTTGACATGAATTTCCGGGGTCCTGCCAAACATCAAAGCTTCTTCATTGTTGTTTGCCGCTCGCCGTTTCCAATAATGAGCTCAACTAAATATTTTATTTGTGGCCCTAATTTGGCGCACTCTTCAGTTACTCATAGCTAGAACTTAAATACAATGTTTCCCAATTTTTATTCAATGATAAAAGCATTATAATTGAGGTAAAGATGCCCCGTCAGTTTTGGGGCGGACGACGCCAAACGACGCCGAAGGTGTTTTGGCGACATGTCGTGCAACGTGGCAGAGGACCGGAGAATTCCGGAGTACGTGACAAACCTCTCCAACTTGGTCACGTTGAGTTGTACCTTGCAAGCCAAACGGACCCTCATCAAACCTAGGTTTGGTTAGGGATAACCCGGTTACCGAATAGGCCCTAAGAAATTTCGGAGAAGGTGTGGAGTTCTGAGTGATGTCGTCCAGAAAGACTCTATCCTGATGGCCTTCATCCTGTAAAGATTTTGTACACCACGAATCTCAACAGGGGAGAATTTGTACTCACAAAGAGTCTTTCAGGGGCCACGCTGCTCCTTGTCTCCGGTCCCAACCAGTCTATTGGCGGTTATCTATGCAGGGCCTGTAGAGATATTTGAAGGGGACAATGCGCAGCCTGGGGGTGATAAGCGAGCCCGTTAAGATTGAGGAACGAAACCTGAAGGCCGAGGTTCCATGCTGTCGTTAATTCTTGAACTACATGGTAAGCGTCCCTGACCATCCGAATAACCAAAAACGTCCCGATGTCGTCTTGGGCATCTTGCACCCCTTAGAAGATTCTCGGTGCACTCTAGACTTGTTCGTGCTTCAATGACGTATGGCTTTCGTTGATAGTGAGGGAATAGGAGATCTAACTAAATGTTGCGATCCCCCAAAAAAGAACGATATCGTACTACACATCTTCTCTGGGGCCTAAGGGATGAATGGCGTCAGGGAATTCGCATTCCTAGCAGGCTTGGATTACGCGTTACCAGACCCATGTGCCTCACCTCGATCCTGCGTTCTTCCATCGGCCCCATCGTCCCTCGCCTTTCCTTTATTCATTCTTCTTCGTCTCGACCGAGTCTTCGAGCCTCCTTCCTCATCGTCACGACCATCAAGCTGCGAGACATCACCATCAAGCCGCGCCAGAGGGACATACGTCGCGCCTCCACCTGTAAGGTTTTGCCATGGACGCGCGGGATCGGGCCGCGTCTTTGCATATCTAACTTCGTTTGGTGGTTCCGGCACTCTCACGGGTTCGGCCTCCGCAGGCGATTGAGCCCTCGATGGTGGTTGAGGCGCACTGGTGTATGAGGAAATGACAACTTTGTTCTTCTTCTTCTGGGTCAAGGACATGACCTTGTAACTGGACGGTTTGTTATTGGGTGGGACTGGTGCGGGCGAGGGCAAGGGGGCTATGGTCCCAGAGAGTGTAGGGAAAGCGCCAGCAGCCTTCCTGGCTTCTTCAGCTGCGCGTTCTGTGTCTGCGATTTCCTTCGCGATCCTTGCAGCCAATTCCCCGTCGATCTGGGAGATAATTCCAGACCGCTGGGCATCTGACCATAGCGGTTTGAAGCAGGATGGACAGGAATATTGTGGAAGATTAATGGAGCACAATATCAAGCCGCAAGAAAAACATATGGGTGTGTATGTTGACAATGGGTGCTCTCTGGCTATTTTACGGTAAATAAAACATTTTTGGAGCAAGAAAAGGTGACACACCTAAGCAAAAACACCCTCGTTTCGGATCCTTCTCGCTGCCCACTGAGTTCTGCACGCTGCTAAGCAGCGATTCTAACCTCCGGATTTCTTTGCTTTTGGGGGGTTCGGGGACGGGTTGCTTTCCTTTAACCTTGGAAGATATTTGCTGTGACTTGGAATTTGAAGGCTTGATACGATCGGAAGGTAAGGAAGACGCTTTCTTGGCCCAAGATGAATGCATGACGGTGGGGTGAGTCGATAGAGTTCTGTAGAATCAACAACCGTCAACATCATCGTGGCTTTACCTTCGTCACCGTGACAAATTAGTCCTTCCTCCTCAAGGCATAAGTAGGTCCGTTGTCAGGATAACTTCAAGGTTTTGCTCACAATTCTCTTATTGAAATCAAAGTCAGCTACTAGGAATCATATGTCCTTGTCCGACGTTCAGCGTTTAACGTTTAGTGGCCTGTAGTGCCAATTGCAAACTTCTCCAGGTGAGTTTCGGAATAGATTGTGTAACTTCTGATGATAGTCTGATGGAGTCCCAAGTTTGATTGATTTCTAAGTCGGCTTTGCGCCCCTTTCAGTCGGTCTTTCCCGTCGGATCTGGGCAATCGAGGATGGTGGCGTAAGGTGGGCTATTCTACCAATTCCAGCTCTTCATCGCGTATCAAGCAAAATTCAGATTTTTCGCAGTGATGCGAATATGGTCCTGTAGTATTGAACGGTTTTAGCCTTCTTTCGCAACCACGAGGAATTAATAACGTCGGGCTGTGGTGACGACCACAATATCTACATCTACGGGATCAGATTGGCTTATCGTTTGCCAGGTATGAGCGCAAACCACTCATCATAACTAAGGGTGCGCACTACCTTGTAAGCGGGTGCGCTTAACAGAAAACTCATCTTGACGGCATCATTGCGCGCTTACAGTTTGAGGGAAGAAACTTCATTGTTGATGAGATCCTCATTTTGGTCAAAGTGGTTATTGACCTTCAAGGTATCACAACCTGAAATGCTAGACCGTAATTTTTCATGATGATACGAAGGTCGCGGAATAATTGGTACAACAAGGGTTGTGAAGATATAAAATTAATGGTAAGAATCTAACGAACCAAGCTAACTATTAGACGCTGATCTCCCTTGCTCCGACTTACCTCTGGACCATAAATATGACTGCTCTCTCTCAAGAGTCGAAGGCGCTGATTCTCACACGCCCTCTCTTGTAATGCATCCCGAGTTTGCCCCCGTCGCTTTCCTAGCTGCATTCCTGCTTGCGATACCTTTGATAGGGACATGGAGATCCGGAAATATTTCTATCCTTTCCACCATCGCATGGCTCTTCGTTACGGACATGATCTACGCCGTAGATGCTATTGTATGGGCCGGAAACGTTGATATCCGAGCGCCTGTCTGGTGCGACATATGTGAGCTTCGACTCTTGGTTGTCCACTCTCCTGAACGCTTCTAATTTTCGTCTTCAGCGACCAAACTTATTGTTGGTGCCAGTTTTGCGGTTCCTGCAAGCTGTCTTTGCCTTTGTGCCCATCTCGAGAAGGCGTCCTCCATGCGCCAAGTTCACTCGAGTGCATCGGACAAACGCCGTCGGCAATATTTCGACGCCTTCGTTTGTTTCGGCCTTCCAACAATCTACATGGTTCTTCGTATGTCCTAACGCACCTCTACTTAACATGCTGGGATACCAATGAAAAATTAGATTTCATTGTTCAAGGCCACCGCTTTGACATAATAGAAAACTATGGCTGTAGACCAACCGTTTACTACTCTATTCCCTCGCTGATGATGGTCTCTATCCCTCCTATTGTTGTGGAAATTATTTCCCTAGGCTATGGAGGTGAGCCGGTCCCCCTTTCCCACTGAGTTCAAACTATTATTCAACAACTTCCCGAAGCTATTGTCGTCAGGAATTTCATGCGAGGCCGCGAGTCCTTTGCTGATATTCTTAAAGCATCAGGTCTCACACCATCCCGCTATCTCCGTCTCATCTGCATGTCTATCTTCCAGATGCTTCTTATGATGACCCTCACCTCCATCGAGCTCGGCTTCAACCTCATGAGATATCCCCTTCAGCGGTGGACCACCTATGCCGATGTCCATCACAACTTCTCCTTTATTGGTCTCTACCCCTTCGAGACCGGTCCCCTGAAGGAATGTCACATCACCTGGTGGGTGTACCCTGCCTGCACGTTCATCTGTGTTGGATTCTTGTCCTCTGGCCAGGACGCGGTCGAAGAGTACAAGAAGTGCATTTCCTGGTGCAGAAGCCACATTCTTAGGCGCCATTTGTGAGGTGGTAAATTTCATGATCCATTGTCGTTTTATTGCCCTCTTTTTTTCGCAATTCTCAGTGTGTATTTTAGTGCTCCTCCATCACTACTATTTCCTTCCACCCATCGTTGACTTTAAGGTCAATTATCTTTTTCGACTCCCGTATATCATTAAATGTAATCTTGATGCCCCCTGATATACTTTTGTGTATTAACAATACATTACGTGGAAAATATCATTACTGACTGAAGCGCCTGACATATACTAATGATAGATTCTCGAGCCAGAGGCCCTGAACAAATTTCGATAAGAGATACCATTTATCGGAGACGACAGTCCTAAATGATGAACCAGCTCCAAGTACGGGAATTTAAAACTAGTGCACGCACACAACCCGTAAAAGATCCAACTAGCGCTCCGGGAAAAAGCCCTTCAAGGCTAAAGTTATTCCATCTCCGGAGCATTGCCATTCGATCTGTGTCGGGTGTAGTAGAAAGTTTATGAATGGCACTTCTTTTGTGCTTTACTCTTCACGTACCTCCTCACTGTTCTCGAGTCGGATTCTATAGGAATGGGAAGCGAATTTATCCGCATCGTACCCCCGACTGCGTCCACAAGGTTAAAGTCATTTGTGCGTTCTCATCGATAACGTTGTAATGAAGTTCAAAAAGGGAGGATTAACCAGGGGAGAAGAAGCCAAGGGTTAATGAAGGGTCGGAAGGGTCAGCGAGGGAACGGGGTGCGGCGACAAGGGAAGGATGCACACAAAAAAGGAATGGCGTTTACCATGAATAGTGAAAAAGAGCGACGAAGGAGGTGATGATCTTGGCAGGAGAACGTTACGAAAGGTCTGGTTGACGAGACGAAGAAAAAGGGTATCAGATGAAAAAAAAGGGCGAGGAAGGAAAGCACAAACGCATTATCTTACCAATACACCATCATAGCAGACTGAGTTCGCCTTCCTACCTTCCTATTCCACTTGAGCCTTTGTTGATCGACGGATGATGCCCCCGAACCGCGTTTCCCGCTGGTGAGTTTGCTGGGGGAAGGAGAGGAGGTCGAAAATGGCGATAAGGTCTGGTTTACAGCCAAGTTGTATACGAGAAGTGGAGGCAGCAATTGGGTTAATTTGAAAAGCATGAGAGACGACGTGGTTGTTCCCGACGTTGTTTGCATTTGTTGAAATTATTCCAGCCTGCATACATACCATCTTGACAAAAACATCAACAACCTACAACTATCAACTTGTGCTCTGAGAATTCATTCTATCTGTGCAGGCCCGAAATTGGAAGTTACCCTTCTTTCGCCTTCTGTGCCCTATGCCACCGGAGATCGTTATTTCTGGTTGTATGGTCTTCACCTCTCCACTTTCATCAGCGTCCCACGCAAGCCTAGCCAGTGACTGTTAATCACTTTTTGCGGAATGTGGCGCAGAACCGTCTTCAAGGAATAATAGTACCCAGTCAATGGTAAAATTTTGTTCGAGGCTCGAATGATATTTCCTCTTGCCTTCCTTCATTCGAACGATTCTGGGGGAAACGTGCCTGACGTTTACGCCGTGTTCTAAGCATTAACTGGTATGTTTTTCTGTTTTGCCAAGTCCGAGTGGTTGACTATGTGAGTCTCGTTTAGTCAAACGAGGCCTAGCGTTCGAAAAATAGAATCTTGATGCTGCCAGGAGATAAAAAATGTCCTTACGCTGTTGACCTTATGGGCTCACCATAACATATTAAAGACGGGATTCGGTTCGTTTTTCCATTTTATACACTCATTTTATTCCACATTGCATATCGCAGGCCTAGGTTCAACCTTGACAAACTCGTCCTCGACCACCGCTCGTCTCAGTAATAATAAGTAATTTCACAGACGACGCTGTCGACTTGTGCCCAACACCACACCTGACATCTACTGACCGCCGCATTGGCATGTCCCATCTGAAAATTTAAGCGGCGCCGACGTCAGAAAAGGTGATGTTTACTTCCCAATGGCAATGAGTAGGAGGACTCACCTGGTAGACAACGCCATGTATGTATAAATTTGCAATGACGCACGCCGCACGACCAGAAGTTGCATGCCTTGGCAAGTTGTATGGGCATGATGCAAAGGAAGATGGCGACTACGATCCAGAGTCGGAATTGCGAGGTTGGAAGGTGCATCTGAGGCTGTTTCTGCTTGGAGTATGTACTGGCGAGGACGTTGCGGGAACTTGAGAAATACTGGGGTTACTTGGATGAGGTTCAACGTTTTATACGGCTAGCTAAAGCCTCCTTCCACCGGAGTCAATGGAGATGAACTTTGAAAGTGAATCACATGAACCTGAAAATCCCCGTCTATTTCCCCTGATTTGCCCGGTCAGACAATTTTTCGAAGCTATTCCGAGCATAGTTGCCATGAAAACGAGTGGTACAGATGAAGATAAAATTTTGACGTTGGTGATAGAACACCCTTGTCAACCTCTATCATTGTTGTTGTGGCCGTGAAGGTGCTTCTTCGGATCCGGACTTGAAATCAGAAGGCATGCGCTATAGTCATCTGCTCCGTTGATAAAAAAACATCCGGTCCTGAGAAGAAGCATCTGGACACTTCAACATGCTTTACCCCCGTCCCCTCCTACTCTTCATTGCGACTTGCAGTGTATATACTAATACAATAGCGCCGACTTCTAGCCTTTTCCCCGACTAACTTTTCTTGGGATCCGGACTTGAAATCAGAGGGCATGTGCTACACCGTTGATACAAACAATCCGATCAGGAGAAACAGGATCTAGACCACCATTTTTGCGCTTGCAGTGTATATATTACAGACATTTGCGGTCAAGGGAGCCCCGGGAATTTGATAACAACACGGGATAGATTTTTTTGGTTAAGCTCTCAGAGCCCCCCGCTCCTCCCGCCTTCCAAATAAGGTATATTTTCGTAGAAACACCGCATCAGCAAATTCACAGTTTACTTTTCCGCTTTTAGCTGCTTTTTCACTTGCGGCAGGTTGAAAAGCAAAAAGCCGAAAAGCTACCTACACTAAGTAGAAGGCCCCAAAAGGCATGATCACATTTTTGCATCAATCTTTATTGTTAATCTACTATTTATTTAGTTGCTTGAAAGATGGGTACTTTTCCATTTTTTTGGATGTGAAGGAAATCATTGAGCAATAATGCCTCCAATCAAAATATGTCTGATAATTTACTCATTGGGCCAATCACTGCTTCTCCCCAGTGAGAAATGGTACATTTTTTCTTCCCTTCTTTTGAAGAAATTTCTAGCTGTGCTCCTGGTGGGCTGTGAACCTTTTCCAGCCTTAAAATGAATCTAAGATATTTTAATACACAACATGTTACTATAATTAAAGGTCCAAGCAGGCTATAAATCATGAGTTGGTTCAGAGAACATTAGTTCACCCCACTATTGTCCGAAAATCATGTAAATATGCTTCAATAATACAAATTCAGCACCTTTTCATCTTTCCTGTCGCCATGTGAGTCCAAGCTGAAAGAGAAAGGTAGGAGGGACAATAGGTATTTCAAAAATTCCAAAAATTCCATTTCTCTCAGCAGAATGACTTTGATTGTAGCTTATTAACTGTCCAACCACATTGGAGCCTTTAAGGTGCTGCTTATGCATCTGGCATTGCTACAGCACTTCAAAAAAATATTTTTGAAGCACATATATTAAAAATTTTCAAGCTCTGCTCGACCCCCCTGCCCCCTACCTCAAGTCACAGGTCAACATCCAAGGGCTCCCTTGTTTGCAGTACTGGAGGTGCACCATCAATTTTTTTAAAATCCACTGCATTTGCTATTAAATGGCCATGCAAGGCATAGTACACACAAATCACATCTGTTCAGGACATTCTATAGCTCATTTGAACCACCTTTTTAGTGTGCAGAGAACCATGTAAATTATATAGAAACAGGACAAGATTTACTGACACAATTGCATGAATGCTGTCTGTTGCAGCAGAAGATGATCTACTATCCCTCATGATCACAGATTCTCCCACAATGTAAGATCTACATTTTCAAAGTACTTTTGGAGGGCTTTGAAATAATTGAACATTATTTATGCCTGAAACTGCACATACATGCACGTGACACCTGCAAGGCCCTTGCTAACTTTGTTGATTGCTTCGAAATTTTGGACTCAACAGTAGCCAAAATTAGCAAGGCTCTTCCAAAGTATACTCAGCATGGATATCTTACATTTTGGAAGAATCCATGACATTGACAAGGAGCAGGTCCTGTTCTGTTGCAACAGACAGCATTCATATGATTATGTCAGTAAACCTCATCCTATTTCTATATCATTCACATGTTTCCTTCAAGGGAATGTCACAGGTTACCCGTGAGATTTCGCGGGTTTTGGACTGGCAGACATGTAGAGCTAAATTTTCCCTACATTTTGCCATTTTTTTTGTGGAAAACGGTAAAGAATTGAGTAATTTATGCCCCTACTAAGTTTTGGCATGAAAGACCAAGAATTGATGTCACGGCGGCCCTTTTGGTGGGCCGAGTGACCAAATTTGGACAATTTCCGGTTTTGGCAAACCCGCGGAAATCAAATGCTATGGTGCACGTCACCTAGCCGCCACTACTTTGGACAGTGGCCAAATCGGCTGAGGATTTTTTTTTTTTTGCAACACCCCTGTGGGCGCCGCAGGCAAAATTTTTTTATTTACTTCGATGCATTTACATGGTTTTGCACAATTTCGAGGTGCACATCTCAGGGAAATATTGTACATCAGAGTTTAATTAGAGCTAAGTGCAGCATATGAAGGGATATTTTTATTGGTTGAATATTATTCCCAGTCAAGAGTGGCTGAAATGACCTCAGATCCGTTGTATATACAGTTGTGCATCTTCTGGAGATAAGTATAACATTTTTGGATAATATTACGTCAGCTGTCCAAATCGGGTTCATAGAATTTTGTAACTCCCTCAATTTTGAATATTTTGCCAAACCGTTTAAGATTTTTGTTCTTTCAATCAAATGCATCACTTTTGTAAAAGGAATAAGGAAAGGGGTGAGATCTGGGCCATCCCATAGCTACACCATTTGGGACAGTATTACGTAAGCTGGCCAAATCGGGTTCATGAACTTTTATAACTCCCTCAATTTTGAATGTTTTGCCAATCCATCTAACAGTTTTTTTCTTTTAATCAAATGCATCACTTCTGTAAAAGGAATAAGGAAAAGGGTGAGATCTACACCATCAATATCCTTTGTACAAAAGTAGCGGTGTTTAGGTGACGTGCACCATATGCCATGTGACCACAATTTGGCCTGGGCCTCTCAAACTTGCTGGGGGTGTAGCTAGGCCATTTCTCAACGGATTTGAGTGAAAAAATTGCAAAGAAATCAGCGGATCAAGGGCTACATGGCTGACACCTTAAACCTGTGGAAAACCTATGAAATACCACAGGTAACCTGTGACATTCCTTAAAAATTTAAATTAAAAGTAAAAATTCCTTGTGAATTAAATGGGTGGTTTGAATGAGATATAGAACATCCTGAACAGACATGATTTGCTTGTGCTATGGCCTGCATGGCCATTTCGTAGCAAATGCAGCCAATTTTTAAAAAAATTGGTGGTGTGCTTTCCATACCACAAATGGCTGTAATACAATAATGCTGACTTCTAGCCTTTCTCCAACTAACTTTTGACAAGTTCTCTTTATAATTCAACTGGATAAACACATTCACAATGGCACAATACACTCACATTGACTTTGGTGGCAGGTAGTTGTTGGAATGTTGGCATCTGAAAATCCAAAGCTCATGTGTAGTGATGTGCCGGGCCTGGCCCAAAGCCGTAAGCCAGCCAGGGCCAGCCTTGTCAAAGCCAGGCCTTCTTGGGCCTTTTTTGGGGCTCAGTAAAGCCCAAGGCTCAAGCTCAGGATGCTTGAAGCCTTGGGCCATGGCCCAAGCCATGGCTCTTGTGCCTGACATATTGATTTTCAAATATTAGCTGCATTCAGATTGAAACTGTACAGTTGACCATGTGAATAAAAACTTTATTTCTCTCCATTATACCACAAAGATTCTTTACGCTTATGGAAATGCGTTGGACAGCTCATCCCACGCAGAAGCTCACCGACCCGAAAAATGTTGAGAAGCCGATTCTCTCTTCACATCGTGAGAACATCGCAACGGCGCTTGCAAACACAGCTGCAAAGGCTTCAAATAGTACCTAGCCTTTTGGGACATCCCGCTATCTACATATCTGATCTATTTACTTGGGACGAACAGCCACAGCTTCCACAGCTGCCACAGCTGCCACTTCATCAGCGTCTCTTGTACCAGATGCGTCGCAATCACCAACCTCAGGTGGATCGTCAACCGCTGGCGGCCTAGTCGACTTCAATCAAGATGATGGGGAGGAATCCACCGCTGGTTCTGCTAAACAATCGAGTACGAATCCTGCAAGAAAAAGGAAGTGGGCAGAAAGTGAGTTATGATTCCTACTTTTGATTTACACAACACACCCAACTTACAGCCAACTATCTAGGCAAGACAGTCGAGGATGTAGATGCAACAGACGAACACGGCATGTACAAGAACGTGGAAGTCATCGATTTGGGAGGCGATGCAGATATCTCTGCACCAATCAAGAAAAGTCTGATGTGCGACGTTGACGAGTTTTTCGAGCCCGCGGCTCCGCCGAAGAATGGCGAGAAGTATGGTAGGCACAGGTGTAAGCTTTGCTGGTGAGCCTTTGAACTCTGCTCATTGAAAAAAATATTCCGGTTCTTATTTCTCAACAAATTTGAGGTATTTTTTATTCATGAGCCGTGGCTTGAGCCTGAGCTGGGCCTGAGCCAGCCTGAAGCCTTGCAAAAAGCTCAGGCTTGGATATAGGTAAGCCTGAGCTGCCCAAAGCCAGGCCATAGCTGTGGCTTTCAGGCCAAGCTGGGCCTGCACATCACTACTCATGTGGACACTATCAACCTACTTACAAGAGGGTGGCAGACCATAGATCCTGCATCTAGGGTTGGGTGAACAAGAATATATGTATACCAGAACATAAATGTAAGCTGCACACCATCTGTTTAACTGATGGGTGTCAACAGAGGTGGTTCAACCAGCAACCATATGTTTGGGTCTCCCAAGCAGGATTGAATGGAGACAGGTAGATATAAAACAGCCATCAACAGATGTATGTAGATGGACATCAATTGTATTAACTTCAACAAATTTTAATGATATGTAGAATTGAAACTATTAAAGATAATTGACAGTATCTAGCAGTTTAGGGCGGTGTTTCTCTGTGTATGTGTGCCTTCTTTTTCTTCTATTTTTAGTTAGAACTATTTGGGACAGGCAGTGCATGAGAACATGTGATTTTTATTGTTGTACTTAAGGTGACCTGCAACTTTGTGAATGGAGTTGATTCTTTCCCCTTTAAGTTTTTCTCCCTCCTTAAGATTTTAAACCCTTTAAGTCTCTTCAAGAATAATTGAATGGTGTGAGGTGGTTCCCCAGCATGGATTCCCTACTACATCTGCCTCCTTACCATAAGGTGATGTCCCCATTGACAGCTGCTGAAAAAGAAAGGAAATCTAAAAAGACTTTAAAAAAAGTGTAAAGTAAAAATAACATAAAACAATGAGGTGGTGGACAAAATAGGAACATAAGAAAGGATCACTGATGAATCCAAGCACCTTCAATGCTTGACTCAAATCTGAGAGACGTAGGTCGGATTCCCAATTGAGGGCCATGGTTGATGGTAATGGTAGTGAAGTGGGGGACAAGATCAGAACACATCAATGAGTGTTGTTTGTGAATTAGGAAAGTGTGGTGGGGCTTGTCATGGATGAAATGGTGGCCACGGCTCAGATATGTTGCAGTTTTCCAAAGGTAATCGAGAACAGTGATTCTAATGTGCTGACGAGCTGAAGGGGGATGATTTTACTGGTGCAAAGAGCTGAAAGATCTTTGAAAAGCTCCGTTCCCCTTCTAAATCCTTCCATTGACCCTTCCCTAAAGGTGTGTTTCCAAATGAGACCCAACAGCAAGTCTGGTGATGACATGGTGAGAGTGATGAGCTTTGCAATGCTCTCTTCTGTAACTAGTGGTGGCAGTGATGGTGTGGTTGTTGCTGTTGATGCAGACACTGGCACTGCCGGCAATACTGCAGGCAGTAACTGACTGACAGGCTTCTTCTTCAATGCAGTCTTCTTTTCTGGCATGGTGACATATGATGTATGGCAGTGATGTCACAAGAAACAATGTGTACAGTATAGGACAGCTGATGGACATGTCAAAGGATGTAGGGTGTAGATGAGCAACCATAGGATGTGATGAAAAGACCTAGATGTTGATGATGTGGCAGCTGGAAGCAGCAAGTAATCAGAGTAAAGCTGACAGAGACAGCAGCAAGTGAAAGGTTGGTGTGCTAAAGCCTGAAGTACACTCTCATAACCAGGTGGAATGGTGCAAGGTGCTTCCCCAGCATGTAGCTAGCTGGGTAGATGGTGGATTGGTAGTGAGTATCTACAACATGTGACATGTGTATGTAATCTACATGTGTAGTGTTTGGAATTCTGGTCTCGTGACTGGAAAAAGACCGTAACCAGACCGGACCAAGACTGCAAAAGACTGGACCTGTGGTTATGGTCTTTTAATTTTTGAGATGTAAAGACCGCAAAGGACCGGTTAGGACCGGTCTTTTGTAGCCCATTAAATACCCTTTAAAACGTACCCAAGAACATATTTATTGGTCCAAAACTGACAGAGATATGGTTGAAAACGTAAAATACTGCGTAAAATAGTAGATGTATTATGTTTATTTTATAGAAACACCAATTCTTTACCAAACTTAACATTCTTAGGCTCTTTTTAAAGAAAATAAAAAATTAAATGCGGATACGAAAGAGCATATTCATTGGTCTAAGACCGACAGAGATATAATCGGAAACGTAAAAGCCGTGGAAAATAGTAGATGTACCAGATTAATTTTACAGAAGCACCAATTCCCAACAGAATTTCACATTCTTGGGCTTATTCTAAAGCTGATTATAATGTAAATAAAGTTACTGATTTATAATTGCAAAATATTAGCCTAAAGACCGGTTAAAACCGCTGCAGACCGAAACTGGTCTAAAGACTGCAAAAAGACCGCAGACCACGGTTTTTTGTGGTCCGGTCCAGTCTTTTTAGCTTCTGGGAAAAGGCAGACCGGTTACAGTTACGGTTAAGGCCCCTCAGCACCAAAAAACCGGACCAGACCGGACTTTTAAACACTATACATGTGACCATGCTCTGGAGTAGGGATTCCCTACAACAATGACAAACTTCAAGATTATCAAAAAACTTGATGCATGCTCTCATGCAACTGTTTACAAGAAGTTTAAATGATGCACGCTCACACAACTGTCTGCTGCAAAGTGCTTTATTCATATTCAGTTTTGTGATCTCACTCCTCTTTCACTTGTTTTCCCTCTCTCTGAGCCAGACAACCAGTTTCTGTTCCTGTGTTGAACTTTCATGGTTGTGGCCAGTGCTGTGCATGGCAGATATGAGTCCTCATGTTTTTTGCTAAACTCAAGTCACTGATTAAATTAATATCACTGTCAATTTACTAATGAGACAGATTGTAAAAGTAAATTCTTATGGTCAATGCCAGTATACAGATGACATAATATTACCATATATGGATATGTGCCTGATTATGTACTTAGTCCACCCCAGCATCTTTTTAAAAGATCCCATAGCCCCCTTGCACTATGCCCCCCTCAACAGATATGGTGTCACTCATGTGACTGGCCCTGGTGGTGGCAAAGTTAATATTCAAACCTACATTGGCACGTGGGAAACTTTTGCTGTAGTCAAGAATGGTGACAGCACTGTGTCCTTCAAGTCCACAGTCTTCAATAGTGTTTTAAAGTCCAGTCTGGTTCAGTTTTTTACTTCTAAACAAGGCAACTGGCAACCACTAGACAAATCCAGATATTAAGGGACTGCAACTGGTCCATTTAAGACTGGTCCTAATCAGTCCACAATGTGAAAATAACCGGTCCAGACCAGTTTTGACTGGTCTTTTGTTGTAAAATTTATCGCACCATATAACCTCACATACATTGCATACATAGATAGAGATTTTAATTATCTGCAGACTGATAAAAAAGTTAAGCAATTCTGTCAAGATTTGACTGAGATATGGCAAAAATGGAAAGGACATACATTCAACTTGCAGTTTGTGGTTTGTAATTTGCAGTTTGTAGTTACAACTCATTTGGGATGTTAAATAAATAAAATCACATGGTACAAATGGTTATGTGTGTTGTTGACATTTTTATGATGTCATAGCTGTACATAAAATAATTATAGCAAAGGTAAATTTACAACAAAATACATGTACAAAAATGTTTTTGGCAATATCTCAACCAATTCTTGACTGTTTTTGATGATTCAGGGATGGAAAATTAGGTACATATGTGTGTGAGTAAGGTCCAACATGTGACAGGAGGACAGACCAGTTGCAACCGGTCTTTGATCAGTTTTTATCGGTTTTTAAATATTTACAAAAACACAGTAACTGGCAACTGCACTGACCCCAAATGTGGGCAACTGCAACTGAAAAAGGACTGGACCGTTGTTCAGTCCAGTTCAGTTCTATGTATGTATATTTTCAGTCCTGTAGACTGGACTTGCAAACACTAGTCTTCAACAACATTTTCCTCCACCTTAACAGGGCTGGTATTTCCCAAAGCAAGATCCTTGCCAATGGAGGGGGTATTGTCAACATCTCCGCCCATTACCAAGGGGTGCTAAAAATAGAAATTTCATTACCCTTAGTAAATTTTTTTAAGCCCTCGAAGACCTCCCCCCCCCCTAACCCCTGGTCCGGCATTCAAATCCTGGGACCCCCTTGCCTCTCTAGCGAATGAAAACTTTCAGCAACAGTCCCCCAGGAAGATTGTTAATGAATTAGGAGAATATTGAAGCTTCCCATTGAGGACATCGAAACCTGTAACCCAATGCAATGGTGGATGGGCCATTGGGTGCAGTTTCCTACACTGTTTAAGCTTGCGTGCGACATTCCGTGCATTTCAGGTGGGTACTGATTCCCTCTACTGTTAAATTCGAAAATGTTGATTTATTGGTTAGGATCTGCGGTGGCTGTAGAGAGGGTCTTTTCTGAAGGAACGTCAAGGGACACAATTTCTTTACGTCGTGCTAGTTTTCATCCAGACACAATCCGCATTTTGATGCTCGTTATGTAAAAAACAGCTCTGGTGTCATGTCTGGAACAGTCATAGATTTTTCAAGTTTTTCAAAAATTAGGTTGTGAGGGGGAAGGGGGATCCCATAGATTGAGCATGTAAATTTTTCAGCCACCAATCACTGGAATTTACCTTTGAATGAATTTTTTTGGAATAATCATCCTAAAAAAGTGGCATTTTATTTTACAACTAGTTACAGCCCAAGACAATATCAGGGAATATTAATGACATACAAGAAGCTCATGTATCAATATTTTATAGCAGTCCAACAAATTTATTTTACCCATTGATTCTTTTTTTTTGTCAACTGCAGCATACCAACATTTTATCAGGAAGGAGAAGTGTATGCAAATTGCTTCCACATACTCCAAGATATTTTATTAGCATGGATTCATACTTTGATAAGCAATTGCATCAAGTAGAACTGACATTATACTCGTGGCCAAAATAAGTAACCGGACACGTGATAAACACATTACTAGGATGCATGACCGTGTTGAGGCTATTCTGGCCGCAAAGGGAGGTCATACCAGATTTTAGTTCGTGTATATTATTTGTATTGTATTGAATTTTGGTTTCTACTTAATGTATATAGTACGGTGAAGTTGTTCTTGAGTCATGCGAGCATTTGTTCGACGAGGAGAAGTGCGACTGATCACGTGGTGTCCGGTTACTTATTTTGGCCACGAGTATGCTCAGAACAATGGATTTCTTTTCCTGGTGGTTCAAAATTGCATTTTGGGTTTAAATGAGTGTATCCTACAAATTTTCACAAAAAAAGCGAGCTATCCAAATATTTTTCTGGCCTGCGGTGCATAGCACAGGGAGAAAAGCCCATAGGCAATGAACTGCTTGAGCAGCTGCCTATTTGGGCATTAATCCCAATCAGGTGTTAACTACATTACAGCAATTTCAGACGTCCTTCTTATCAAATTATACTGACCACACAAGTAGAGATAAACAGGTGTTTTTTCTCAGCCTGCGGCGCGAACTGTGCTTGGTGGAAGAGTGGAAAGGTTGTGTGTTAGAGGCTGCCTGCCTATTTGGGTGTTATTTTTTATGGCAATCCCAATTGGGTGTTATTTTTGATGGTTCCCAAACGGGTAGTGTTGCCGGAGCTTGGCTCGGCTCAGCTGAGCCATGGCTTTTGAGCCGTGGGAAGCCAAGCTGAGCTGAGCGGCAATGACCCTGGAGCTGCATTGGATAGCCGGCTCTAGCCACGGCTAAGCCATGGAAGGGACAGCTCCATACCTAATTGGGAAAATGTCTTAGATTTGACAAATCCCATTTTTTTCTGTATCTAAAAGACATTATTAGGTATCAAATACTACAGTAGTGTAATTTTCTACTCAAATGGAATAGAATTACAACCTCTTTTCCGTGAAATGTCGGCCTGCTGAATATGTTGTCACACTGTGTGATTG